>PVLD010005577.1:0-110580 GCA_004027595.1 Dinomys branickii
ATTAATTGTCTGACTAAATTTGCATGTCTGTATATGGGCTTATATATTTACACTTCGAAGATATCAATGGATAAAGCAATAACCACTGTTGAGATCATATCACCTTGTCTATAGATTAGTTGTGATTGTACTATTTTTTATGCTAATTGGTGTCTGTTTGTCAATATGTTTTTGTACTTGTATTTAAAAAAAAAAAAAAGATGGTCAAAGAAACCATAGTTGCCATGAAACTGATAAAACAGTGACTGAACAGTGGTCATTGCTCTGGGTAGCTGAGTTGTCTTAAATAATTTCAAGAGAATTGAGAACAATGCTTGATAACTGATTTAGGAGTTAAGAAGAGGTGTGTGAAAATAGCAAGCACACATTAACATTTGAACTTGTTTATGGGAATATTATTTAAACAGTCACAATCCCCACCAATTGTGTTTTCGTTTCTCTTAAATAAAAATAGGACTGAGTTTCGGGGTCATGGGTTGGCATATGTTTAACTTTATTTTTAAAAAACTATCAAATTTTGTGGTTGGCATATGTTTATTAGAAAGTATCAAATTATGTTTCAAAGTTGTCATCTGTGTCTTGCCCTCTACAAAGTATGAGAATCCCTCCATGTCCTTGTCAACACTTGGTAGTGTTGGGCTTTTTAATTGTAATCATTCTAGTAGATGAGAGTGGCATCTCGTGGTGTCTTGAGTTTGCCTGTCACTGAACACCAGAAATGTTCAGAACCTTTTCTGATCTATTGGACATTCATATATTCTCTTTCTTGAATTGACTCTTTGAATCTTCTATTATTAAAAACTAGGTTGTGGGTTTTTGAAATTGTTATTGTTTAGTAGGGTATTTCTTTATAAACTTAGAAACAAGTCCCTTATTAGATGAACATAATGAAAACATTTTCTGTTAGTCTGGGGCTCACATCTCTGTTTTACTATAAGTGTGTTACTACTGAAAACATGTCTTTAATATTAATAAATTATATGATGTCAAATTTTTATGGTTACTCCTCTTAGAGTTCTAGAAAATTTGTGTGTGTTTTGTATAGGAAGATGTTTTCTATGGGTTTTCCCCTAGGAGCTTTATAATTTGAACTCTTTTAGTTTGGTCCTACCATCCATTTCAAATAAATATTTATGTATCATGTGATAGAGTAGTTGAGATTCATTTTTCCATACAAATATTCTGCTGTTTTAGCAAGATTTATTGAAAAAAAGTCTCTTTTCTCTATTTAATTGTCTCGGCACCTTGTCAAGATAGACTTTTTGAAAATATTTTTGAACATATTCTTATCTCTCTACCCAGTTTTTTATTAATCTACTTATCTATATTTTTGTCACTACTATTTGATTATGTAGATTTTTAATTAGTAAGTTCTGGAGTCAGTGTAAGAACTATAATTTTACTTTCTTATTTAGAGATTATACTCTAGTAAAATTTCGCTTATCAGCTTCTACACTATTAAAAAGAAATCCTCTGCTTTGAATTTAAATGAGATAGCCTGAATCTACACACGACTGTAGGGAGGAGGACTGATGTCTCAACAGTTTATCCCCAAACTCATGTGTCCCCAGACACAAGAGATCTTAGCAAATCGAATCCATTACAGGTAAAACAAACTATTGATTTCTTCCTAGAACTCTGCCAAATTTTGTTTCATGTCATTTTGAAACCCTAAAAATTGTTTAGGATCAAGGACATTTAGAGTCATTCGATTTTCTTAATGAATTGACTTTTTTATCATTATGAAACAATTGCATCTCTGGTAGTATTCCTTGTGTTGAAGACTCCTTTTTTTGCTATTAATAGACAGGTGAAATTGTGATACTTATTATTTTTATTGCTTTTTCTTCTGTCCATTATCTTCAACCTGTTCGTGCCTTTATACTTACATCTTATCCTTCTTAAGTCATATATAATGGGTTCGGCTTCTTAAAAAAAATCATCTGCAATCTGTCTTTAAACATATTAGTTCACTTATTAATATGATCAGTTTTAAACCATCTTGCTATTTGTTTCCTGTTGTTTGGTGGATCTTTGTTTATCCTTCTATTTTTCATATTTTAAAACTTCTCATGCTATTTTTATTTGCATTTTCTAACTACCTTGTATTATTATACAGTGATACCTTGGTTCATGAATTTTCTGTTCCATGATTCTGGGGAAGATGGCTATGCTCTCACCCATGTACAGTTCACCATTGGAAGTAAAATTTTGCCAAACACTTCTGTTCATGAACTGAATTGTTTGCAAACAGAAGTGTTATAAACCAAGATGTTACTGTACTTCGTAATTTCTCTAAGTATTATAATATTCACCCTCAATTTATCACAATCTATGCATTTTTAACATTATACTATTCCATATATAATGTGAGAAGAACCTTACAACAGTACAATTTCACTTCCATTCCTTCCTGTCACTCATGTTAGTGCCATACATTTTACTTCTAATTATATTTGAAACCCAAAATGCATCTTAAAATTATTTTTTGTTTTAATCAATTAACTTTTAAAGAAATTAAGAAGAGATAGATCTTTGAATTGACCTTTCTACCTTCATTTTCATCCATATTTCCATTTTGCATCATTTCCTTTCATCCTGAAAAGCTTCCTTAGATATGTTTTGTAGGGCAGAGATACTAAAAAGGAGTAATAACTCTATTTTTGATTATCTGAAAGCCTTTTCTTGTTTTTCTTTAGTTTTACACTTCTCTTTGAAATTTTTTCTTTGTAGATCTATGTTACAATTTTCATCATTTTTAATTCTATAGTATGTAATTCCTAATATTGTACAACTACCACCACTATTTTCAAACTTTTAAAAATCAACCCCCAAATCTCTGTAACCAACCATTAAGCTGCGCCTTTCCAGTTCATCTTTCCCTGGCCTCTGGCGGCCTCTGCTCTACTTCTGTCTCTAGTCTAAATATCTCCTGTAAGTGGAGTCATACAATGTTCACCGTTTTAGTCTGGTTTGTTTGGTGTATGTTCAAGGTTTGCTCATGCTATAGACTTATTAGAATTTAATTTCTTTTTTAATCATTGATTTATATGATACATTTTATTTATCCATTCATCTGTTGACAAAACACTTGCCATATTTATACTTTTCAACTTTATGAGTGATACTAAAATATGGTGTACAAATATCTGTTATTTTCAGTATTTTGGGGTATGCATTTAATAACGGATTTGCTGGATTATATGGTAATCCTATATTTATCTGTTGGAGGAAAGACTACACTGATTTTCACAATAGCTGTACCATTTACGCTTCCACCAACAGTGTACCAAGGTCAGGTTTTTCCTACTCTTGCCAAAACTTGTTATTTTCTTTTGTTAAAGTTTTAAAACTTATAACTATCCTGCGATATGTGAGTTGCTGCCTCTGGTCTTTATTTGTATTGCCCTAATGACTAATGGTGTTCAGCATCTTTTTATATGCTACAGTCTTCTTGGGGAAAATGTCTTCAATCCTTTCCCCATTATAAAATTAGGTTGTTTATCTTTTTGATTTTAAAGAGGTAGATATTCAAGGTAATAAACCCTGTCAGATATGAATTGGAAATATTTTATGCCATCCTTTTCATTTTCTTGATGTCTTCTGATGCACAAAAATTTTCAGTGTTGATGAAATAAAAAATTACCTTATTTATTTCTTTGGTGCTTTTTGGTTTCATGGTGCTATGGTTTGTATCTGGATGCACCTCCCCATAGTCTCATGTTTTGTAGGTGGGGCTTTTGGGGGGTGATTGGCTCGCAAGGGCAGGATACTCATCAGTGCAGTAGCTCACTGCTGAGTTTATGGCTAAATTTGATGTTGGGAATTGAAGCCTGGCTGGAGGAGGTGGATCACTGGGGGCACAGCCCGGAAGGTTCTATCTCCCTCCTCCCTCTCTCGTCTTGTCTAACATGTCTCCTCTGCTTCCTGTTTTCCCTGCATGGACTGTTTCTCCTCTGCCATCTCCCTGTCATGCTGTCCTGCCTCAGAGTCGGCTGATTACGGAATGAAACCTCTACAAACTGAGCCAAAATAATGCTCTCCTCCTTTAACTTGGGAGTATTGGGTATTTGGTCCCAGCAACAAAACAGTAACTAAGACACATGGCTAAGAATTCATTGCCAAATCCAAGTCATGATGATTTACCCTATGTCTTCTAAGAATCTCATAGTTTTAGCTCATAAGTATAGATCATTCTGAGTTGATTTTTGTTTATAGTGTGACACGGGCCCAACGTGACAGTTTTACAAATTTCATCATCTACAGTTTGTTGAGAGACTCATCTTGTCCATATTGAATGGACTTACCATTCATGCCTATGTTGTTTCATCAGTTTTTCATGCCTATACCTTGTAGTATGAGCAACTACTTTGAAGATAACAACAGGCAATGTGCTAACCATTGTTATTCTCCTACAATCTTGTTTTGAAATTTTATACCATTGTTTTTATTGTTTATTTTTCTTTTCTTTAAAATAAAAAAAAACCAATTGGACATAGATGAATGGGTGTGTTTCCAAATTCTCAATTTTATTCCTTTGTCTTAGATCTCTACCCTACAATCAGTACCACTCGGTTTCCACTATTGTAGCTCTGAGGTAAGTTTGAAATTGGAAAGCATGAGTCTTCTTATTTTGCTCTTCCTTTTCAAATTTGTTTCAGCTGCTGTGGGCTCCTTGAAAGTGCATATGAATTTGAAAATCAGGCTTTCCATTTCTGCAAAAAAAAAAAATAAAACTAATGGAATTTTGACAAACATTGTATTTAGAGTTTTCATTATAATTCCATTTTCTTCTAGTCTCCGATATATTTTCCAATTCTCTTTTAATCTCTAGTTTTCAGCAGTTTGACTACTACATGCCTGATGGTTTTGTTTTTGTCCTGCGTGGCTTTACAAGATGCTCGAACATATGGGGCTGCTTTATTTGTCTGCCCTGAACATCCTCACTTGCTCTTCTGGGCCGCATCACACAAACACTTCACTGCTTGTTAATTCTGACAAACCCTTTAATATATATTTACTCATTCTTCATTTAAATTTTTTCTTTGTGCACTTCATCTTACATGATTTTTTATTGTCTTGACTTCAAATTTATAGATTTTTTTCTAATATTTTATCTAACACTGTTAATGTCATCCAAAATTACTGATTTTAGATACTGTACTTTTCATTTTTAGTATTTTTGTGTTGATTTTTAATTCTGAAATATTTTCTGAAATTCTTTCCTTCATCTGCTGTATTTATCTTTTCCTACACAGTAACATATTTATCATTGTCATTTTAAAGTCTTTCTACTAACTTCACATATGGTCCTTCTGTTGATTGATTTCTCTCTCTCTTGATTTTTTTGTATCTATTAATTTTGATTGTCTTTGTACACTGTGAATAATAAACTGTAAAGACTTTGGATATTGTTCTTTTCATCCAAAGAGTATTTTGTTTTGTTCTAACAGGCAGTTAATGACCTTCACTTATGGAATACTGTATAATTTTGATGGAGAAATCTGTTTCAGTTTTGCCTTTCATCTTACCTATTTCTCTTATGATGTACTTATTTCCTAAGGCATAGCCCTTATGAGCTTTCATTTAGGGAACAAAAATGATTATCAATTCTCCTAATTTGGTGGAAACTGAACTCCAAATATTGTTTGGAGGAACAATAATTAAAATCTTTGTTCAGCTTTCTTGACATTTATGCTATTGTTGGACTATTGTCTACACATGTGCAGTCATAAGCAATGAAGATTTGTTTTGATTACTCAACTTTCCTATTGCTGGAAACAATACCCAACACCCCAGTTTAAAGGAGTGTGGTTTAATCTGGCTCACATTTGCAGAGAGTTCACTCCAAGGTTAGTTGACTGCAGGCAGAACATTATGGAGGAAGGGTACAGTGGATCAAAACTGCTTAGCGCATAGTGACTGAGAAGCAGAGCAGGGAAAGAGTGCAGAGAGGCAGAGGTGAGGGGCCAGAAACAGACATGGAGATGTACTGTGGTTTGTGCCTGAAGCTTCCCCCAAAGCCTAGTGTGGTCATGGGGGATGGGCTTTTCAGAGGTGGTTGAATCTAGTCTTGTGATTGATTCATGGTCAAATGCTGTGATTAAGGGTGTGGTGAGTGTTACACCCGCCCTAGGGCAGGTAACCTGCATGTAACATAAAGGGGCTTTCCCTGTCTCCGCCTCTCTGTCTCTCTTTCTTTCTGTCTCTCTTAATTGCTTTTACTGTCTTCTGCAGTCATGAATAGTTGCCTCTGTGCCATGTGCCACCCTGCCTTGCAGCCGGCTGATTATTGACTTGTTATGGTTGATACATTGTGTTAACTTGGGGAGTCTAGAGGTTTGGCTGAGTGACAGGTTTGGCAGGACACCAGGATGCTTACTTTGTATACATCCTGAGGCTGTGGAAAAGGAAAGCATGGAGATTATGGGAGTGCTACAGGGCCCCTGGGTGGGGGTAGCCTGTTTACAATTTAAGGGAGGGAAAGAGGCTGCTTTCTGCCATTCCTCCCTTTTGCTATGATTGTTTTTGCTGTGTTCTGCTGCCATGAAGTTTTGTCCTCTGCCATGTGCCACTCTGCCTCTGAGCCAGCCAAATATGGACTGAAACCTCCACAAACTATAAGCTAAATAAACCTTTCCTTCCTTCATTTTGGGCATTGGGTATTTTTCTCAGCAATGAGAGAAAAGTAACCAACACAGGACTGAAACTTCTACAAACTGTAAGCTAAATAAATCTTTCCCTTTTAACTTCAGTGTTGGATATTTTGTCTCAGCAATGAGAGAAAAGTAAGATAACATGCTTCTGCATCCCACCCAGATGTATCCAGAAGTGTGCTCCACTAATCTCCCAGGTGGATCCAAAAGTCAATCAAATGAACAATCCACCCTAACTACCATATCCCACCCTTTGTCAATGTCATACCCAAACATGCAACCTTAAACTGCACTTACTCTCCAAATAAAGACAGCAGCAAGTTCATAATTTTGCCTGACTATCCTGTGTACAACTAGAAACACAATAAGCCCTTCCTAAGGGTCACAGTGGTTCCAACTTTTTTCAAAAGTTCAAGTCAAAGTCTTTTTCTGAGACTCAAGGCAAACTCTTAACTGTGAACCTCTGGAAAAATGCAAGAACAAGTTACATAGTCCTAAGGTACAACGGTACAAGATAAACATTCCCATTCCAAAAGGGAGGAATGAGGGCATAAAAAGAATCAGGCCAAAACAAGATGAAATCTCAACAGGGAAAGTGTTAAGTCTCATAGTTCCATATCCATCATCGGGGGCACACAGTGTAACGTATGGGCTCCAAAGGTCTGGGGAAGCCTTACCCCTATGGCTTTACTAGTTGCAGCCCACATGGCCTCTCTCTAGGGTTGAATCCTCTCAGTGGCCCACAGATTTCCTCAGCTGATGTTCCAAAATCCTGGCATCCCTGACTTTCTGGTGCCTCTACAACTTTTGGCTTCATTCCCCCAGCTTCACACACTTCCTTCTCACAGCACTCCTTACCTGACCTCCTTACTTGATGTGACCTTCCTTTCAAATCTGGGTGGAAGTCTTCTTGACCCCAGAAGTCTGGCATTCTAATGCTGGTTTTGAAAAAAAGCATCACACAGATATTGCCAAGATCCGCTGCTCTCTTGGACTATGGCTGCAACTGCCTCTGAGTGCCTGAGCATCCAAAGATGAATCCTCGGAAACTAATGCCCCAGGTCTCTCTTCTCAAATAAAAAGTTTATGCTTTTGTACCCTTCAGCCTACCATGGGTAGGGTCCTGATGATTTCTGAGTTCCCAAGTTATCTTTTTTCTTGTCCTTGTAAAAATACTGGAGTTCTTTCCAAGGTTGCTAATCTCTTCAACTACCATACTACTTTGGCCTTAGCTTCACACATAGTCCCTTTTGGGTCAAATTTAAAGTTTTCAAACTTTTCTTCTCTGCCTTTGCCCTTGATTCTCACTATAAATCTGGATAAAAATAGCCAACAGTACTCAAACCACAGTCTGATTATTAGTCTATTTTGAGAGTTCCTCCACCAGCTCAATTAGTCCATTTCCCTTAAATTCAGTTTCCTGCATAGTCTCAGGAAATGGGCAGAATGCAGACAAATTTTATGTCAGGATGTAACACATATGACCTCTAGTCCAACGACCAATGGGATCCTTGTTCCCAGCTGAAACCTCTTGAACCTAGATTTTACTCTTTGCATTGTGGTCAGCGTTCTGGTCTCTTGAGCTCCAATCAAAATCCCCCTGGTGAGCTCTCTTTAAGTTGGACCTTCCTCTGAGAGGCTTTTCATATCTAAAGTATGATCTCACACAACTGTTTTTTGTTACTCTAACCTTTGTCCTGCTTTGCTTTTCTCCATAGAACTTACTACTCCCTGAAATAACATTACAAATTTCTTGTTTCTTTTGTGTTTCCCCAACTGGAATCCCAGCTTCTTGAGGACAGGTTATCTTGTTACTGCTGTATCTCCAGGGTTTGGCATAAGTGTTCAATAAAGATTTGTTGATTGTGTCATTGTAGTAGTTTGAGGTTTTTGCAAGGGGAACAATATAATACAGGACACATATTTTATAAGGTTATTTATAATAAACACACAAAGAGAGTGCAAGAAATCTGTCCACACACTAAAGACTAAAGAATCCAGCTGAAGGCCTAGATCCCACAATAATGTCCTACGTTAGTCCAACTTAAGACTTAGAGCTCATACCAATGCCTCCCATGAAGTTCTACTGGAGGCCAAGAGCCCATAACAGTGTCTCATTCAGACATAATTCACAGACCGGTGCTGGGAAGGCCCAAAGGTCAGTGGTGGAGCTAGAAAGTCTGTGCCAGCAGGCTGAAGGATCTGTGTCAGCAGGCTGAAGGATCTGCGCTGGAGCCGGGAAGTGACACTCAAAGTAAGGACCAGAGCTCCTCTGAAAGGTACCACAGCCATCCTCAACAACAGTGAGGTCCCAAGCCCCTCTAATGATGAGGAAAGGTAAGTTTCCATCAAGGAAGCCAATGCAACAAGCTTCTCCAGGAGACTGAGCAGTGCACCTTCCTCCCCTCCAGATCCAGGAAGCAATGCTCTAAGTGAGGACCAGAGCCGAACCAAAGTGAACCAAAGCCATTCGCAGTAACAAGGTCCTGAGCTCCTCAGATGATAAAAACAGCCAAGTTCATCAGGAAAGCCAGCACGACAATCTCCTCCAAGAGAACCAACAGCTTCCACCAGCTCCCAACAAGCTCAAAAATTCTTCTCCGGTTCTGCCTCTTACGCTGCTGGCAACAATCCTCATGTGGTTCTCCCACACCCAGCACCACATTGGTTCAGTTCAGCTGGGTGTTGTTACAAGTTGACCACCAGTTGTCAATCCACCCACATCAGTATATTTAGATATAATTTTGTTATTGTTTGGTTTAATTACCTACTAATTAATTAAGATAAGAAAAACACTGAAATACCACCACTCTTATCAAATAGAAGTTTGTTGTATTTTACATAACAACTGCTAAATTGTACTGGAGATAACTGAAATGAACTTAGTTTGAGTGATAAATATCTGAATTGTTTTGATTTGTTTTGTTTTCTGTAGAGAATGTTGACGTCAAGAACAACTTCCTTGAACTTCGCATTTGGCCCTTTGCCCTTTAAATCAAAGGATATAGGAACATTTCTGCTTTCTCAGTTTACACTGTATTTCTTGTTTGCAGAAATGCTGAATTCATGCTGGAATATGTCTATAAAGCATTAGGAGATTAACTTCCAAATTAGTGGATTTACCACATGACATCTAGATTTTATTAAATAAGATTTATCCAATCTATTCAGTTTAAAATCTTCACATAGAAATCTCTAATAAACTTACCTAAATCTGAATCATTATATATCTCTTTACTTCATTTGCATGGATTTGAATTTAACCTGTTATTTAAAAACTTGAAGATGTGAATTACTTTGTGTTTGTGTATTTGTTAATATATACATCAATGCTAATTAACAATAAAAAGGTAAGCATCATATTTTTCATCATAGTGACACTGTGCTAAAATATAAGTGCCCTAAGTCATCACAACCATTGCATTTTAAGTACAAGAATTCATTATAAATTCTTTCTGAGTATATCTAGCTGGATACTATTTTTCTCAAAGTAGGTAACTGGATTGAGAAAGTTTCAGTGCAGGATTTCTCAATGAGTAAAGGAGTAAAATGTATGTGTTTCATTCCGCACATAAATATAATTTTAAATCTGCTCCCATGCATTGACACATTAGTGTCAGAAAGACTTTAGATTAGATGGTAGTTCTACTTTTTCCTTCTGCCTTTGATATTTTGTCCATATGTAATTCATTGATTCAGTTTGTAGTTTTTAAATACAAATAGTTATTTTTCTAATGCTAAAAGTAATGTATGAAAAAATTTGAAAACAATAATAAAATGCAAAAAAAATGAAATTTACCTGCAAGTAGCTCTATTTAGCCCCTGCTACATCTGTGTTTTTAATATAATTTCAAATACTGACTTTTTTCTAAACATTAAATGTCTTTCCTATGTTAATTAAAAAGAAGTTCTGTATACATTTTTAAAGTTTACATAATTCCATGCATGTCTGCACTATAATATACTGGCACTATCCCTAATGTTTGAAATCTTGTTCCTAAATTTAAATTTTCTAAATAATATTGAACTACATCTTTTGCACATAAATTTTATCACTATCTCTGATTATTAATTTAAAGACATTAATGAGTTAGATAGCCCAGAGAAATGCACCTTGTGATATACTACCAAACTGCTATCCAGATCAGCTCTACCAAATCATATTTCTAATGAGATTAGATGAAAGAATTCATTTCATGTGTCATCAGAACTGACCCTAAACTTTTTGATAAATGTGATGAATAGCATTGATGTCTTTTATTACTTTATTTTCATTATATATTTATAAAGTTGAACAATTTTATTTTTCTTTTACAAATAATATTAATCTTTTGCCTGTTTAGAATTTTTTATGATTTTATAAAAACTTTTATCAAGGGGCTTCTGGGAAGATGGCGACTGGGTAGGCAGCAGAGAGGGAACCTCCCGGAGGATTGCCACCCAGACAATGGAATATAGCAATATGAGAAGGACAGAAAGGAGAGAGGTGTGTACCCTGAACCCAGGAAGGATCTGAAATGGAATCTGAAGCCCTTGGAAAGACTAAACAAAACCTCTTCTGGAGGAAAGGATCGGAGATCTGCCATGGCACAGTCAGAGGGAGAGGAGACGGAGAAGGAGGAAGCCACTGCTCCAAGCACACCCTTGGCCCACGCCCTCGTTCCGGCACTTGTAGTTTCAGCTTTGGAGACCCACGCTCATGGAAGCTTCCCGACTTGGCCAGGAGAGAGCAGAGTTCCGAGAGCTGGTCCAGGTCCGGAGAGGAGAGGGCGCAGCCAGGAAAAGAGGCAGTGGCAGTCGGGAGCAGTTGTGGAACCCAGTGTGAGGATGAGAAGCTACAACAGCCACTGAAACAGAATCCCCACCCTGCAGCAACCTCCCTAATCAGCACCTGGAGGAAAGGTAGAGTCAAAGCAAACAGTACACAGCCTACCACACCTGGCTCTGTGCCCGCCCCGAGGCTGTGGCCTCCTGCCTCTCCACTGTGTGAGCAGCTACCTGTGGAGAGCAGCGGGGAGCATCAGCGGCTCCCAGGGATCCACCCAGGGAATGGATGGGGGCTGGAGCACAGCAACGGAAGGGAGCAGTGTATGGAAGTGGATCGCGTGGCCCCACGCCCTTCTCACTCCAGCATCAGGCAGGAAGCATGAACTGAGTTACCGGGCTTCAGCTCCAACCCTGAACTCCCTCTGTGAGCACCTTGAGACTCAGCGGCCTGCGCAATCACCACCTGTTCCTGACAGCAAGGGGACGAATCCACAGGCTTCAGGAGTCACCCCAAACTACTAATATGAGCACTAAGAGGGTCTCCTTACTGCTTGCACATATGAACCTTGCATGAACCCATAGCAACAAATTAGATGAAAAGCAGCAGTCCAGGAGTCCGAAAAACAACAACATACTCGTGGCGATGGGGCCGAGCCGGGCAGTACGCTGTGGGTGCCTCGTGGACCGTGGACCCCACCCAGCCACCCCTGCAGTGTGGCAACGGGGTGGAGCAGGGCGATCCGCTGTGGGGCCCCTGAGGACTCCTGCGCGGAGCTGGGCAGTCCACTGAGGGTGCCCTGTGGACTGAACCCACCCCCGACATCGCAGCGATGGGGCAGAGACAGGCAGTCCACTGTGAGCATAAATGCTTTTCCACCTCCTACCATAGCAATATGTATACACCCATATTTGTTATAGCATAATCTGAAGCAGCTATCTCTCCTCCCAAGGTGAGAGTCCAAGGGTATAAATAAACCCAAAAGTACAGTTATTATCACAGGGAAGATGACTGATTGAGTGGTAGAACAACAGAGATGAGGGTGGAGAAAATTGATTAATCAAATGAGCCATCATCTGTATAACTGAGTAACAAATGTGAAGGTAACATTATGTAAGACAGCATCCAGAGCTCATTCCCTACTATGTTCTCTATAATTTTGTATTTCCCCTATTGTTTTTGTGTTAACAGATGTGAAAATAACTTTATGTAATATAGCATCCAGTGCTAATTCCCTACTATCTTCTCTATAATTTGGTATTTCCTTTAACATTTATGTGCTAACTAATGTGAAGATAACATTATGTAATACGACGTCCAGTGCTAATTCCCTACTATATTCTATATAATTTTGTATTTCCTGTATTGTTTATGTGTTATTCTGGTTTATATGTCTCCATTTTTTTGTCTTTAAAATAAAAAAAAAAAACTTTTATCAAGAATATTAACTGTTACATTTTTTCTCAAAAACACTCTCCAAAAGTTTGTAGAATATATATTGTAATAATCCTTTTAGTATATTAGACCATCATTATCTATTGGTGGATGCCACTTCAACTGATACAATGAAACTAGTAGTCTTTTTGCTACTTTTACATGAAAACAATCTTAACTAAAAATTTAAATGAATTATTATAAGACCTGTTCATTTTGGTCTCACAACTAAAGGTATAGTTCTTAAATGGCATTTTGCTCTTCAGTGGATCCCTTTCTATTCTCTATAGGTATGAAGGAACCCAATTTGAAAGGACTTGAGAATTGAAGGGATTTAAGAATGAAGAAAAGCAATAAACTCTTCTTTGCCAAATAATGTGAAATACTAATTCTAAGTGAATGCTACACCTTGAAAATGTTGAGGCATTTAAGGCTATGTATATGTTGGCTACTTTTCTCTCATTGCTGAGACAAATACCTGACACTCAGAATTAAGGAAGGAAAGTTTTACTTAGCTCACAGTCTGTGGAGGGTTCAGTCCATGCTTGGCTGGCTCCAAGGCACAGTGGCACAAGGCAGAGGGCAACAGTTCATGGCAGCAGAAGATAGCAAAAGCAGCAAGAGCAAAAAGGGAGGAGTGCAGCAGAAAGCCAGCCTCTTTCCCTCCCTTATATTGTATGCAGGCAACCTGCGCCTGGGCAGGTGCAGCACTCACACCCATAATCCCAGCAATGGACCATGGATCAATCATGAACTCTACAAGCCACCCTATGACTGCATGAGGCTTTGGGGGACATCCAGACACAAACAGTAGCCCTGTATTTCCATTCTTTTTGAATGGTTCATTCACATGGTACAGTCTTCGAGAGTTAGTATTTTATTTTAATATTAGTATTTTAGTAATTAGTATTTTACTTTGTGTCCATGTGTTCCCTCACCACGTGTGTTTGGCTGAATCCTTACTCAGTGTGGAAGCTTGCCATATGAAACTGTAAACAACCTATCTAAATCTGGATTATAATCTATGGCCATACCACCCTGAATGCACCCGATCTCGTCTAAATCTAGATTATATATGGTCTCTGATTCTTAAGAGTATATTAGGAAAAAAAGTCTTTGATTTGTGTTGGTAATCTTGAAGGGGGATAAATGTGGAGTGCCCATATATCTCTGACCCACTTGACTCGTTTTGTGTAACTGCATGTTGATTGTTCTGTGAAGGCCTCCTAGGAAGCTTTACTCAGGAGTTATAAATCAATTATACCACCATGTATTTTCCTCTTAAAAATAAGTTCCATGTTGGCAGTGAAAAGAAATCATTTTCAAGAAAAGTAAGATAGGAAGCTAAGAAACCAGATCAGAGACTGAGCATTGTGTGGGCGAGACGTCCCTCAGAGAGTGACTTCCCTCAGAGAGTTCTACTCCTCGGCTGCTGTTCTCCCGAAACCTCAAATATTGTCTTTGTTACTTTTCTTTCATTGCTGATACAAAATACCCAACACCCAAAATGAAGGAAGGAAAGATTTATTTAGCTTACAATTGGTGGAGGTTTCAGTCCATACTTGGCTGGTTCTGAGACAGAATGGCACATGGCAGAGGGCAAACGTTCATGGCAGCAGAGCACAGCAAAAACCCGCAAAAGGGAGGAATGGCAGCAAGCAGCCTCCTTCCTTCCCTTACATTGTAAACAGCCTACCCCTACCTAGGGGGGGGTTTGGCTCTCACACAGTTGCCATGCCCTCCTCTTCCACAGGCTCAGGATGAACACAAAGTAAGCACACTGGCTTCCTGCTGAGTCACTCAGCCAAACCTCTAGACTCCCCAAGTGGACACAATGTATCAACCATAACAGACATAAATACAATAAATCTTGCAAAGAGACTATGGTTAGAAAGAGGAAGTCATTCTACAGAATATACAGTTGGAGTGTTGCACAGCATTCTACATTTCTTTTAGTGTCCCCGCTGCAATAAAACCTGTATGGTGGAGGACAAGGAGACAGGATGGAAAGAGAACGCAGCCCGCTCCACATTCGCCTCTTTACAGCTCAGCAGGGAGGGCAGACAGCACCCTGCTGAGCGTTTCTGAGGGTTCAGAGGTGATCAGTAGCCACGTGCATGTGGTCTGAGGTAAGCACATGACATTAAGAGACCCTGCTGGCCAGGTATTTCTCTGAGAAAGCATTCATGAAAGAAAACCTCTTTTTCCCTGACCTACATTTTCTAATGAGCTGTTCCCCAGTGCAGATGAGAGGGTCATGCACCTGGTGGGGACACTAGGAGTTTGCATGTGTGTATGTGTGTAGGAAAGCTGTTCACAAACCATCAAGCTTTACCCTACAGTGGCAAGGAGTAGCCTCAATGAGGAAGAAAGTGACATTTGCTTTTCCATATATTTCCTCAAAATCACTCAGATTTTATAATAAACATACATTAATATGATAATGCACAAATATGTTGCATATTAAGATATATTTCTCATAACTTACTATCTTCTAATATTTGGCTATACAGTAGTCCTTTATATGGTATTTCTATGTTTCCTTGGTATTTCTTGCCTTACAGTTAAGCATTTTCTATGAATAAATCACATTCTTACCGCTTTTTTAGGGTTATGTGACCAACTCTGTGTCCTATGAAAAGTAAAAATTGCAGTAAAACACCATCTGTGATCTGTCAAGCAATGTATTTAAAAGCCCTATTAGCAACACAGGATAAAATGAAACGATTATAAGTGGACATACATGGTAATAATTAATAAATTTTAGTCCAGTGACCATACAGCTCCAAAGGTCTGTGAGGAGGCCAGTAGTCTCCTAGGGAAGATACTATTTTATGGGCTGTTTTCGAAAGTCCTTTGTTACACAAATCTGGCATCCCTTGGGAGAAATCCACCAAGTTGTCAAAGTTGCACACAGGTCTCCCATCACCCAAACTCTTTGTTCTCCCCAGTGGAAGTCAAGGGAAGCCAGAAGAACGAGTCAGCATTAGATGAGGAGAAAAACAACCCAGTTCCAACCATACCTTCTGCAGAGCGATCTCATATGTCTCCAGCCATATGTCTCACTGCAAAGTTTATGAGCCTACTAAGGTCTCTGGTCAAATTTTTCCCTGCTACTGTTATAATTCTTCCTATTCTGCTTCACTTGCCTTTCATCTCTCTCTCCCTTGGCTTCTCATAATCCCCTCCTTCCTATAGCTTTTAACTTTTCCATGTTACTTTATGTTTTGGTTGCTGTCTTAAATTTGATGTTCCCTTTTTCCTCTCCTCAAACTCCTGAAGTCACAGCTAGGACTATTCCTCCTTTTTAAAATTTTCTCTCCTTGCTGATTTTCATTCTTATTCTTATCAATTGAGTTTCTTATCAAATTGTATTAGTGTTTAAATTTTGTTGTTGTATTGACTATACATTCCATAAAGGCAAGAAATATTCAAAGTTTGTTAGTGTTCATATGCTGAACTACCATTACATTAAATGTCCTTGTTATGGTTGAACTGTAGGTTTGATCATGTTAGGCACTTTTCAACAAAAATGAAAGTAATTGTGATTATCTGTCGACCATAAAGCAATTTCAGGACCCATTCCCCCAAGTAGAGCTGAAAAATTTCTTACTCTTATTGTCTGAATGATTTGGTATTTATGTAGAATTCCTTGAAAAACTTTTGGTTTTGAGAAATAGACCTAATCATTCCATGAGAGCTGAAAACCTTAGCAGATGATTAGTTTATTCTGCCCTATAATATACAAAATAGAGTCATGTGTGTTATTGATGGAGAGAGCTGGTACCTAAATGGAAGGCTTTACTAATTAACCAAAGTAGTCCCTCATCAAACAAAGTTTTTTCTTGAGTGGTTTCATGATTTGACTCGTTTTCCCATGCAGGCTACTCCATCTCACCTGTCTGTGTGCATGCAAGCCAATCCCTTCCTTTCCTCTTGGGCTTATCCACCTCGGTCTCTAACAGATTTCTTCTCCTTGACATGTGTGCTACTTTTAACCTAAGGATAACCATGATGGGCTTTATAAGGAAAGACTCTCTCCATTTCTGTCTATCCTCCCTTCCTCCAGACACACTTTGGTCTTACTTTATTCACGAAAACCAAATAAAAATCTGCCTTCTTGTTCCTCCCTTTAAGAGCTATCTTGGCACCTTAGTGTAACCAAAAATACCCACTGAATGTTATGCATAAATACCCAATGACAGGACAATAATGGGAACCAGTCTCACTTTTACTTTACCCTGTTTTGATTGAGAAATATTGGGAAAAAATGTTGCAGGGAAATGAACTCTTAGCCAACTTAGTCAACTCTCAGTGTATTTAGACTGCTGTGCAAAATACAATAAATTGGGTGGGTTGTAAACAACAGAAATTTATTTCTCTCACTCAGGAGGCATCTGCCTTCTTAACCTAGTCATTTCTAAAGGGCCTCACCTCTTAGCACAATCACCTTGTAGGTTAGGATTTCAACATATACACTTGAGGGGACCACAAACATGCTAAGACCTCTGTGGGAAATTCTCCAGTCACAAGTGATGTTAGTTGATGTAAGCCCAGTGTGCTAATTTCATTCTCCTTGCCAGTGACATGTTTAGCATGGATATTTTATGTCATCTTGACCAGTTAGGAGAATGATGAGACATCTTAGAGGTTAGTAAATCAGAAGCCCACTACCATTCCTATGCTGGAGGCATGAAACAAGGAAGTGACTATCAGATCCTAAAGTCAGGGCCCACATACTAGAGTTTAGAAGGTTCCACGCATGGGGAGGCTGAAAAGGCAATCACTGCTGAGACTTACTTAGGACCATTGTGGCTGAGACAGAAGGGGAAAAGACCACAGCTGCTCTGTTTCGTTTTCCTGTCCTCCATCCTGCTGCCTTTGCCCCTATAGTAACTACAGCTGGAAGCTGGCTGTAAGGACAGACCCTGGAATGCACAGCCTGCAGCTGTTAGCTACTGTGAAACACAAAACAAAGCAGGGAAAATGACAGACTGGACTTGAAGGAGAAAAGGTGAAGATGTAGGATTTGGAAAATGAAAAGAAGAGAATCAGGAATGATTCTCAAGTCATTGGTTTGTGGATATGAGGATGTGACGTGCTGTTTTCGGAGACGGAGCATACAAAAGCAGTAGTTGTTGAGAGAACTGAACTCAGAAGCCTAGTTTTGTATGTGTGAAGTTTTCAGTGTCTGCTGTAAATGTCTGAGGGAAGCTATTTAGAGGGTCCAGTCAGTCTAGGAGATTATCTTTGACCACTGAAGAAGGAAAAAGCGAAGGAGGAGAGAGAAAAACAAAAGCGAAAGAGAAAGAGGAGGTGGCCCCAGGGAGGGAACCTTATGTGTCCTAGGGGCAGGACCAGCTAAGTCTCACAGTATTGATTTTTTTTTTTTTTTTTTTTTTTTTTATTTTTTTGCGGTACTGGGGATCGAACTCAGGACCCTGCGCTTGCTAGGCAAGCGCTTATTCCACTGAGCTATATCCCCAGCCCCAGTCTCACAGTATTGAAAGGGAGCCAGCCCCCAGGGGGAGAAAATGATTACTAAACTCAACAAAATATTTCTATCACCAAGAACTGAGACACAGAATAAGGACAAACCTAAAGACACATACCGTAGGGTTGGTGAGCACCCAGCGGTTCCTCGAAAGGGCAAATATCCAAGCACCAAATGAGCCCTTCTTTCCACCTGTACTCTAGATGCGATAGTGCTCCACAAACCTGAGGTCTGCGGAGGGGCGCAGAAGGGGACTGAGGTGCCTCCAGCCCCCATATATGGAAATTCGGAGACAGAAATGTGTTTGCGTGAGAACTCATCTCTTTTCACCTCCAGACAGTTTGTGGGATATAAATTCCTCCACAATGCAGCTTTCAAAGATTGATTTATTTGGTTCAGCTTGACCTCCCCTGGCAGGCCTTTAACAAAATGGTAAAGAATCTTGGGCTTGGGCACTGTGAATGTGATCCCCTTTGAAATCTCACAGTGTGAGGTTAAAAAAAAAAAATAATAATAATAATAATAATAATAATAAAACAGTAATTTTGTTCAATCTAAGTCAGTCAGCCAAAGACACACACAGGCACAAAAGTCTCCCAAGATCCATATTTATTCTCACAAATAATGTAATCGTGTTCATTATTATATTAACACAGACACTTTTCCTACATGAAACAAAATCCATACAGATTCTTCCTATGAAAGGAAGAGCTTTTTACAGTATGAACAAAAATGTTAGTCATGTCTCTGACTTGACCTGTTGTTTTGCTCATCCTCCCTCTAATTTCTTCACTGTGGCTAGGGGTTAATCTGAATGAATGTATCCTCCTTTAGAATCCATCCACCTAGGAAAGCCCTTGCCAGACAAAGCTCTAGTTACCAATTTTGATCACTTCAGGTCAGATAACATTTCTAGGCAGGGCATATCCTTGTTATTCTTTTTAAATTCAAGGGAGGCAAATCTTAAATGAACAAGACTATAGGTAACAAGACTGGGATAACAAGTATACATAATAAAAGTTACTATGAAAATTTCAAGGGAGGCAATATGCATTTGTGAGCTCTGTATGTTCAGCACACCCAAGTGTAGGTTAGAGGGGAAGAATTATCTTCTCCAGTTACACATGTTTGTGTATGATTTTCAAAGCTCTCAAAGGATTCAAGACCAAACTAATAACAACTGAAATACCACTTTGTATCCCATCTTCTTGCTTTAAAGCTAGAAAAATTTTAGAAAACTAAAAATTCCAAAATCCCACAATCTAGTTTTCCTGGACCTAGAATGTGCAAATTCTAACCCCTAATCTTCTAATATATTACTTTTTGATATAAAAATTGTTTTTAGCAAAGGTATTTCTGGTAATATAAATTATATTGCAAGATCTAATACCAACTTTCACCAGAGAACAAAGAAATTAACCATATATTTCACCTTATCCACTATAAAAAGTAAAATTCTTCAAAACGCATCTTCTAATTTGAGTAGGAAGCTCAGATTGCTGTTGTTTGCATACAATGTTGTATCATGAAAATGCTGCCAGGTCAGTGCAGTGCAGCAAGATGCTTCTGTATGCTGAGCTGATTAGTGACCTTCACCTCATGCTTGCTATCTAAAACCAGATGTGTGGGAATAAACAGCCATAAACATAAAATTAACCAAAATAGCTATTAAGATTAGGATAATAAATGCTCCCAAATATTCTGGCCATGTAAGCAATGAGAATAATCTGCTATCTCATTCAAAGGTTTAGTTGGCTAAGGCAAACTTGATCCTCAACGGACTACAGCAGAATGAGTCAATCCATATGTTCCCTGTCACTGGAATATGAGCATAAACACATTTGTCTACTAGGGGAAAACTCACAGATGACTGATGAGTGAATGTTGGCAGTGAATTATGAACATAATTGGCAATAACTGGGGAAAATATTGACATGGGTAAGCTTTGAACCCTTGGAAAGAACAACTCTGAGCCTGTCATACTCAAACTGTAATTGAGCAGCTCAGAAACCCTCCTGGGCCAGAGAGCTTTTAAATTGAGTTTTTATGGATAGGGAATACAATGACAAATGGATGCAAGAATTCTCAGGAATGTGTCCAAAGTAAGTGCCTGTAGGTGTGTGTTTTTTTTGTTCTTGCTGTTTCTTTCTGGTTCTGAACACAGATGCGCATGTGTGTATGTGACTGTGTGTCTGTGTTGATGTTAATGAATATTCATGCTCCAAGGAAAGAAAGTATTATGTTAACCTGCAGCTACAAAGCTTATCTGTCAAAATCCTACATGAGGACGGTGCCATCTGTCTGCATTTTCTCTGAGTCAGGATGCCTTGCACAGTGGAGAAAACCTTCTCACAGGGCTGTGGGTAACAAGAAAACAGCAGTGGCAATTCACAGAGCTTGAATTCCTAAGTCATCAGTGCCAACATAGAGTTCATTCTCTTGTTCTGGAGACAAGTGGGAGATGACAGGTGCCCAAAATAACAAAGCTGCTTACCTAACTATTTGTGTCAAACTCTTGCAGAACTGCCTGTCTTGTTTCAGTGGAACACTTGTGAAAATTCGGTTATCAGAAACATGAATTATTGTGAGGGGACTGCTACATTTGTTTCTTCTGATTGAGTCATCATTGGAGACTAGCAATTTATACACTTATAAATTAAGGAAATAAAACTTTCTCCTTTTATTCAGCAAATATTTTCAAAGATTTGCAGTATACAAAGGTCTATGCAAGTTACAGGCAGTATAGAGATGTATAAGATGTTATAGGTTCTGTTCCACATTTAGTAGAAAAAAAGCATATGAATAGATGAGTTAAAACACAATGAAATTCATGTAATAAGTGAGAACAAAGTGCTGCGCTGGTCCCACAAGGAGATGGATGAACTTTGCCCCTGGCTTCTGGGAACAGCTTCTTGGAAGAGTTGATGTTTGAATTGGCTTTGAAAATATTTTCTAGATGGAAAAATGAAGGGAATGGAGGAGATGGGCATATTTGTGTCTTTGATTGTGGTGGTGATTTCATGGGTGTATATTTATTTCCAAACTCAAGAAATTGTACACATTAAACATGTAGGGCTTTTTTGTATGTCAATTGTATCTCAAATACAAAGTTTTAAACAGAAAAGGTCAAAAAGAAAGTATTCCAGCCATGTCCCAAACCACATTGATTTGAAAAATCATGTTATACACTAGAATGATAAAGACATTTTGTGATTAGCCTGCCAGGGAGGAAAGGGAGAAAGAAAGGGATTCTGGACTGGATGTCAAAAAAGGAGGTTTGAGAAGAAACCCAAGACTGGGCTGCAAGATACACTGCATGACAGATTTGGACGCCCGGGTACTTTCCCCTGTGGGTAGCAGGAAGCCAATGAATGTTTATACCTCCGAAAGGAGCACTGTTCAATTTATATTTTATAATGCAAATATAGATCATAGTGTAAAATGAATTGCGTGGAGAAATACTGATGGCCTGAAGAGCGTAAACGCTGAAATTGGCCATATGTTGATGACAATAGAGAAGCTACTGAACTTAAAAAATAGTTGGTGCAGAAAGTTTCAGAACGGTGTGCAGATAGGAGGAGACGTGCTTGGGAAACACACCAGCGAGAACTCAGCAAGAGATATGGAGCACAAGTAAAGGGAGAAGAATTTACCCATGTCAATGACGCTCTCGTCTAGGTTTATAGCTCTAGTAGCTCTGAGTCCATATTCAAACTAAGTTTCAGAGTGACTCAGAAACAGTTGTCTGCTCACACTGTAGGGGTGCAGTTAAGAGAGGATAGATAACACTTGCAGGTAAAGGTGAAGCGATGTCCCTGCTGTACCGCCAGAGTGTTCTCGAATGGCTACTCTCAGTCTCAGGTTCAAGGTGGGTAAATGAGAAAGAATGGAGATGCTGAGAGGGTCCCGGGTGGATGCAAGAGCAGCTGAGATTCAGGGCACAGGCGGAGGGATGAAGTAACTGGCCCTTTGTTCATGTGTAGCCATTAGTTGTTAAATAAAATTAATGGCCGTCTGTCACGGGTGAGATGCTCTGGTTTCAATAGAGGAACAATGGGGGAAAGTCTCAGAGGAACAGTGTTTTACACAAGGAACTTACTGGCTATGCTTTCCTTACTGTCTGAAGTTTTCATAGTTTCATATTATGAAACATCTGTGGTATTTATTCATCTTTCCAATAGACATTAAATTCTTATGGAGTATAACTCCTTGGCACCATTCACAATCCTGAGCAATTACGTACTTAGAAATTAGACCTAGATATGAATCCTATAACTAGAAATCACACGTGTTTTTGGGAAACCCACAGGAACTCTCAATTTTACCGTCATCTTCTTAGGTTGCTGCAGCCAGTGAATATGTACGGGCAGCACTGACCAGAATGTCTTGCACATGAAATCATCACTATCACCAATTCATGGATGCCACAGTGCCTGTCCCCATGAAGTTTGAAGGATCCATTGAAGAAATACATTTAAATCCATAGTACAACATACTTGGAAACATAAGTGGAATTTTTTTCACCCACAGATTTGAGTTGTTGTGCATAAAAATGAGTTTTACCTGCTGTTTGTCCTCACCATTACACTCAGCATAACACGTTCAATTAAATTTGATAATTGCAGAGTTCACTTCAAGCATCCATATGTTTTAGCTGCATTATTCTTAGGCCTCACAAATGTTATCTTGTTCATAGAGCCCCACTGGGAAGCTCTCTAAGAAACATGTTATTTGTGGTATACTTAGTGCTAAGGAATGCCACTGCTAAAGGAATCTTAAGCAAATTCTGAACCAAGTAAAGACCGTGAAAGTGGAGAGAAGATATCCAACAGTCTCTATGGACAGATGTGCTCTACTAGGGGTTATTTTCTTTCTCCTCTACATGCAATTAGTAATTTACAACTTTTACTCCTCCATGTGTGTTGACAATGACCAAAGTAAGTTAGAGTGACCTGGAAAGATTAAAATAGCCAAAAGTTTATTTCTTGTCCATGTTTTGTATTCATTTTGAAAGGTCAGGGTGAGGGGCCTCAGTTCACCCATATTCATTATAGAATAGCCATTACTTTAAGCCCATCAGTCATCCCCCAAGGAGAAAGACAAAGAACTGAGGCTCTCACTATAAAAAATGAGTGTTTTAACCCCCAAATTGTGCATATTATTTTACTTGCAACTTCTTGGGTAGAACTAGTCACATGGTCTTCTTCTTACCAAAAAAGGGATGTGGAAGTAGAGGCCTTCAGCATACCCAGAATGGGGCAGGAGCAGGACTGTTTGACAAGTAGCACTAATGTTACACTGACACTGAGCTTGTGATAAGGTTGTTGTCTTGGAATAATGGACCTGAGTTTAGCTACTTATGACAATTAGTTTCAACTAGTTTATGTGATTCCACATGTATGTTAGTGAGAGTTTACTGGAGAAAGGGATATAACACAAGATACACAAATGTACAAAAATGGCAAGATTGGCTTACGATGGTCAGCCAGAGTTAGATGAGGAAGTATGCAGAGGGTGTCTGTAGACTAGAGACTGAAGGTTTCAGTCCAAGGTCTGGAGCTCACTGCAGTGTCCATGTAAGTCCATATCAGGAGGCCACTGGGTCTGCAATGGAAGGCTGAAGAGTCCCAGACAGAAGCTGTAACCAGTCTGCACCAGAAACCAGGAGACAATGTCCAGGCTGAAGGCAAAGACTGGAGCTCTTCCGAAGAATGAGCAATCAGTCCTTCCTCATTTCTCTGTTATAGTATGCAGACTACCTGCCCTAGGGTGGGTGTAGCACTCAGGCCATCTCTGTGCTCCTTCTTGAACAGGCTCAGGATATTTACAAAGTGAGGAACCTGGCCCCCTGCTTAGTTAGTTAAACTTCTAAACTTCTCAAGTTGCCACAATGAATCAGCCATAACAACATGTTTCTTACAGTGAATAAATAATGAGACTGAAAGATTTTGGTCATAAGACAGAGAGAAATGAAGCTCACCTTCTGTGAGAAAACCAGTAATTTCTAGGCAGGTTTCCACAATGCTGTACTAATATGAAGAGATTGTAGAGAACTGACCACATCACCCTGAAAAACAACTCGGCAAACAAGAAGACTGAACATGAAATACTGCTTGGCTTCCATTTACTAGCTAGAAGTCAATAGAAACAAAGATATAGATAGATTCTGAGGTAGAGACATATCTTTGCTTAGTCTAAACCTTTCCTTGTCACCAACACCTATACAGCAGTAGTTTCCACAGCTTTTCATACTTACAGATATTAAACCTATGAAAATTAAACTGTTCTTTATATGTCCTCACAGAATTATCAAACAGCCACAGTAAAAGAAACAAAAAACACCTGCTGGTACTAAAAATGGAAGGGGACAAGTGGTACCACAGGGGCAATGTGGTGTGGCATTAGGAAGAATGTTTATCCATGAAAAAATTTTAAAATTCATAATCAAATAATAAGAGGGTAACAATAGTTATTACACTGTGTGTTGTCATCTTCAAAGTAGTTACCCAGAGTACAAGACAGCTACCACAATGATTCTTACAAACAAGATGCACAGAGTTTTTATAGTGTGTTGTAACAACTACTGGACAGTAGTAGAATACTAAAACTGGAGCTTTGGTGTTTGCAACTCAGTTGCATGAAGATGGCTGACCTGGTGAGTAAGTCCCCCTTTGTCTCTCATCCCAGCTGGAACCAGAGGACTTGTTGTTAGAGTGCCTATTCACAACAGCCTCTGAGAGGTTTGCCAAACCATGCTGAAGCAGCAGTCCATAGAGAAGGGTGATGGCTCCAGGACATGTTGACTCACCCTAAGCTCCACAGCCTAGTACCCTAAGTTACTCAGTTAGTACTAAGTCAAAAGATAGTCCCACAGCCTGCCATGACAGCCCGTATAACGTTCCTTTGTCCCTTCACCCAGGTGCACTTAGATCTATTTTATGGGTTCTAGGTGTCCATATTGCTATGTCTGCGTGTTTGAGCATTACAGCTGGCATGTGCCACCCTCTTTAGAGAGCTACTGTTGGGCCATGGGGACCCTTTTGCCCAGATGCTCTGAGAGCAGAAAGGGCCGGGTAAACTGCTTAATTGCCTGTGCAGGAGTGCTAAACTCAGCTTTTTTGCCTCAACATGACCCAGGTGGCTCTGGCCCTGGAAGCCTACGGAGTGAAAAGCCACGGTTGGAGTTGTCGTAAGGCAAAGGTAGTTTGGGCCGGGATCACCACGGAGCAGAGAGAAAGGCCATGAAAGAAGTCAGAACTCACCGCAAATTGGTTAATGCACACACACACACACACACACACACACACACACACACGTTGACAGGCATATTTAGGTGTCAATAGGCAAAAGTTTTGAAATTCCCGGAGACACACCAGTCAGGCTGAGAACACTGTGAATCAGACCTGATTCTGATGCTGGGTCATACATGCACACTTGACTACTGTAGCAGCGGATGGGCAGGGTAAGTGGGAGGACCCATGCCACAAACAAGTGCTCAACTCCTGAGGTGACACTTGAAGAAAACACCTCACCATCTCCCACCTGAACTGGTGGAGATATGGGAGATATGAGGGAAACACTTCTGAGTCAGGACTCTTACATAATCATATATTCAGCGATACCTCTGGCTTCAAACAGTGTGTCTCAGGATTTTGCATAGGTACTAATAAAAAAGAATGCTTGTGAATTGATTTATATCACTATGTTTTTATCTAAATAATTTGAGTTCACAGATTTCATTTCTTTCTTTCTTTATTTTCTTGAGAAACCTTTTAGACTCTGCGTGTCACACAGACCAAATTACCGTAGGGAAAATGACTTGTAATAATGAGCTAGTTCCTATTTAAAATAATCTCATACCTGTAGACCCTAGAATACAAAGATGTCAATACATGCAGTCTTTGGCAATAGTATCCTTGCCTGGACTGAAGGAACATACATGAGAAGTAAATATAATGAAGTTCAAGGTCAGTGCAGATCAAGTGAACAGGAGAAAGCAAATAAAAATAGACCACAAGATAAGATAAAGTGAAGAAAGGAAACAAAAGGAAGGAAATACACTCAAAAAAGTAATTACCATTGTTAGAGTGAATGCAACTGAATAAAAACATAAGAAAACTTGACCCATTTATATAAGAAAGAAGTCAAATACACAATTGTCATAAGTAAAATGACTCTAAGGAGTCTATAATATATGTGAAAAACTAAGGATAGGCTATTTCTGCTCAGATAAATAGTTTAAGAATGAATTACTAACTAATATTTACCAAATTAATTTTTAAGTGAATGAAATGAAATAAATTTAATAATCTAGCTCCTATGTAAAATAGAAGGAAAAACTACATTTGTAGCTAATTTGGCTAGAAGACATTCTATTCCCTACATATTGAAATAATAAATAAGCAAAAAATAATGACCTACTTATTTAATGTCAACTCAAAATAAATTGGATATGGATTTCAAATAGGTAGCCCATTAGGAAGGAATTTAGAATATAAGAAGATAGCATTAATATTTGTCTCAATTTTTGAGACCACTAAGTTGATTGTAGTGAAGAATAACTTCAGACTTTTATATCTTTTAGCTATTCCATTAAAATGAGCAGTATAATTTAGATGAAGAATTAATACTTTAGATCTGTACTTGGTTTTATATTTTGATATTGTTTTCATTTTATGTCATCTTATTCCTTCTTAATAACATAAATTTCTGAGGATGAGATACAAAAAATGAGCCCTCCTGGGTAGAAGGAAAAAGATAATGATCTTTTAGAGTTTGTCATGACTCAAGTCCTGCGGTCTAAAAATGGTGTTGTAGGGTTTAATATTCAGTACGAAACATCTCAACTGCCTTGTGTGTGACATCTACATGGTCATAGAAGGAGAGAAGACACTGCAACTCTCATGGATTAACTCTCCAGCTGGGAAACTTGACTTCTCGCACATCTGATCAGATGCCACTTGACGTTCTCCCTCTGTGACTCAGAACCCAACTTTCCCTGGTGTCGCTTTATTCAAATTAAGAGTTACCTAAAGGTCTAACCATCAACAGTGTGAATAATGGTTCATTTTTATAATTCTGTGCTGCCTTAATGTGTAGAAATGAAATATATAGTGATATCCGCCTTGGTTTTTCTAGAAGAGAAGTGAGATTGGTCTGATCCAGCCCCACTCCCTTACCCAGTTTACTGAGTGTCTGCAGTCTCACATCCAGGACGGCATCCCACAGTCTGAGATGCAGCATAAATAGAGAGCAAGGGAAGCTCTAGGGAAACGTAAGAGAAGGGAGGAGCTGGGTGTGCTGGCGCATGCCTATAATTCCAGGGCCTGGGAGGCTAAGGCAAGAGGCGTTCAAGGTGAGCCTGGACTACACAGTGAGAACTTGTCTCAAGAAAGAGAGAGGAGAGAGTGAGAGAGACAGAGAGAGAGAAAAGGAGAAGAAGAAGAAGAAGAGGAAAAGGAAGAGGAAGAGGAATAGGAGAAGAAGAAGAATAAAGAGAGAGAGGAAGCGAGAAAGAGAGGGAGGAGCTAACCCACAGTCACTGCTTTATGAACATGATGCTTTCAACCAGCAGGGTTATTGGAGACACTGAGAATGACAATAATGATCATAAATATTCTATTATTATGTGTAGTTCATGCTATGTTTTAGCAACAGAAATAGAAATATTACTAAAATAAAAATCAAAGCAAAGAAAAAATATCTCCTCACTAATCTTGACACTCACGTTTTGAGACAGGGGGATGGGACGGAAACCACATGGAGACAAAGGCTAGATATATTATTTGGCCTTGACTCTGGACTGCTTACCGACTGAAAGTATGGTGTGTGTTGTCCCTGACCCTTTTCTCACCCAAATAATCTTATCAACATCCCAAACCAGGGACATATTTAAAGCCACAATACCTTCTGTAGCGTTGGCAGGAATAAACTAGATGAAAAAATAAAACTATTGGGATCATCACAAAGGAACACAGTACAAATGAACTCCTAGGCCCTTACCCCATTATTCATTGAAAGCATGATTTCCATTTTCTTCTGAGGTGGTCAGAAACATGAAAACTGCTTTTGCAAAAAAACAATGATCCTTCCCTTGGACATCTAGATGCCCAGTGCATAACTGGAAACAGGACGAGGCTTGGTATATACGCCTTTATTTTGTGTCTGTCTCCTTCATTACCTTAAAGCTCTGGGCCAGATCCCTGCTCAGCATTGTATTTAGGTAGATTAATTAATTAGGAAGTGTGTAAAAACTTGTAAGGTTGATTAGCTCTAAATTTCCCTGAGCTCTCTGTCTCCCTCAGCACTGAGGACACCAAGGTAAGATATTTGTAAGGACATTCATTGGCTGGGTTTTACAATGTCCTGCTCCAAACACCCCAGAATGAGCACTTGAAAGTCTCCAGCCTTCGCCCGAAACCTGCAGTCCCTTAGGATTTTAGCAGAGGCTCTGCAGAACAGAAGCTGCCCTCGGGAGGAGCAGCCATCTCCTGGGAACTTCGATGCCCCCTCAGCCTGATTTCTTCCTCAAGCCAGCTGCCCCCCCAGGGGATAATAACAGCTCTGGAGCTGCTCACAGCGCCAGGACTGAGAAAGTGATCAAGTGGACCCTTTATCACCCTAGTAACTCTGAGAAAGTTGTCCCTCCCCTTTGTGAAGGGACTGTCTAATTCTCCTAGAGTCCTTTCCCATTTTCTCTTTCATCCCAATTACAGCTTTTCCTTGAAAACTTGTGCTGTTGCCTCGGTTTCAATTCCCCCTATCATTGAAGCGAGGACCCACGACCTCCAGGGACAATTTTAAATTAATGAAATCTGTTAGAACGTTTTTCAATCAGTTTCTGAAGGAAATGAAACCTTTTTCTGAGTTCTCTGTTCTTCATTCCCACCTTTCCCTTTCTCTCCTTAACCCTCACTTTCTTTCCTCTGTCCTATTTCAGCCAGTGTCCAATTCTCTCTTCTGCTTTCTTCTTTTTTCTCTGACATGCAGCATTTTATTTTTATTTTTTATTTTTATTTATATTTATTTATTTATTTATTTTTGCGGTACTGGGGATCGAACTCAGGACCCTGCGCTTGCTAGGCAAGCGCTTATTCCACTGAGCTATATCCCCAGCCCCACATGCAGCATTTTTTATTTTGAGACTGCTGCACAGAGTCTTTGCAAAAGACAACTTGTATCATACTGTGAGCCCCACCGAAATCACAGCCTCTTGGTGCGGCCTGAGGGTTAGGGCCTCTCTTGGGCCCGAGAGTGGGCCCATCATGTGAGTGAGCACTGCCAGAGCCTTCAGCAGCCCTGCTGTGACACTCCTCAACCTCCTCACCCGTACACGCGTACACCCTTGCTTTGGAGGTTTGGTTAATGCTTCCTAAATAAACAGGACACATTTGAACACACAGAACTCCACAGGATATATGGATTATTTAAAATAATATGCCTATTCAGGATTGCTGCATATGAATTGTCTCTACTTTTGTTCTGTTTTCTTAACTTTGTATTCTCTGTGTATGAGAAGGCTATTTCCTGTTTCTCAATTTTACTACTGCATCGGGAATGGGCATGTTCACTTAGAGATGGTAAAGCACAGTAATTCACACTAAGCCACCTGAGGTGAAGCACCTGGGTTCACATCCTGGTTCCATCACATCTCTGTGTGACCTTGAGCAAGTCATGGCTATCATGTGTGAGCTAGTATTTGTAAAGCATTTAGAGCCATATCTGGCAAACAGCCAGCCCTCTGTATACATTCAGGACTTAAGAAATTTTGTACCACAATAAGCTTATACCCTAGGGAATTCTTATTTAAATGTAACTCCATGTAATCTCGAGTCAAGGGGCAACTCTCTAAAACACAATACAGAACAAGCAGAGCCTGGATCCCTGTATAAGGACCCATTTCGGGAGGTGGATTTGGGTGTGAGGTGTCACACAGGCTGCTCCAAGAGTTATAGAATGTGTGATAAAGGATGTTGCTAACGCAATAGGAAGAAAATCAAGAATCTAAGTTATTCTGAAAGGGACTGGTGGGGAGACAGAATTAGCCACAGACAAAAACAACATGAAGACCAGCAAGCAAGGAGAGCTTAGGTGGAACGGAAGTATTGATCAAGATGTCAACCTCCCTTATTGATGAGGAAGTGACAAAAAGAGACCCTGGGTGTCTCTGGACAGGATGAGAATTCTTTACAGTATTCCAGTTCTAAGAGTGATACTAAATTTGCCACAAAACCACATGTAACAGAAGCACCCGTCCTGTGACCCAGTTGCACTCTCAGTATGGGCTCTTCCAAATGCTCTTCACTCCTTTAACAAATACATATGGAGCGAAGTAGGTACTGAGTTCCGCACTAGGAGTACGGAAACGATGAAGATAAGCCTTGGCTCCCCAAACTGAAGAGGAGGAGCCACCCTAGGTCCAGGTCAGGAAACCCCCTTGAGGAAATGACATTTCAGCTGAAAGGTAGAAGGTGAGCAGTGTTGAGAACAAGACAGAGTGAGTAGCAAGTTCACAGAACCACCCGAGCAGGAGGACTTTGGGGCCCTGGAAGAACTGAGGGGAGGCGGGCAGCGAGGGTGCACAGGAAGGGCCCAGAGTGGTGGAGGGAAGTGAGGCTTCGAAGTGGCACCATCTGCAGGGGAGCCCTTGGCCCAGGACCACACAGACGTATAAATGCATCGCCAAAGCAGTGTGTTTACTACTTAGAGGCATCTTTCGAGAAGTCTCCTGACTTCGATTTCAGAGGGGCGCCCCTAAAAACAAAATCTAGAAGCCCCAGACATAGTGGATCTCAAAGACTTTTGTATTTCGTGAGTAGCTGTTAAAGAGATTTAAACAGTGATGTGAAGTCATCAGGTTTTCACTTTAATGTCACATTAGTTGTAGACCCGCAGAGGGCAGCAGGTTGACCGAGGACCCGTAAGAGCAGCCGGTAGTACTGCTGCAAGAAGTAGGTAGCAGCCATGTAGACCAGGGCAGGGCCAGGACACTGGAAAGACTTAGATGAATAAACCTATTGGGGTGGGAGGAAGAATAACCGTTGGGCATTGAAGATAGGGGCTATAGATTGTTGTTAAAACGTTTCTGAAGCTCCTTCAAAATGAAGACATATTTTATAAATTCCTCATTTGTACTCATGTTAATTAATTCAACAAACACTTTCAAATGCCCAATGCATTTAAGGAATGTTTCTATCAGCCTATGTTAGTATTAGTTGGCCAAATTTAAAAGTTTAAAAGTAGTCATTCCATTATTGTGAGATCAACAGCAGAAACACGGATCATCATAAAATGACATGGAAGAGCTCTGTAACTGGAGGCTGCGGCAGAAGCAAGGGTGAAGCATTTTCTACCTCCTTTATGCACTTGACTAGGGGTTACAGAGGTGAGCAGCAGATAAATGGCTCCTGCTACAGAAATATCCTAAAAATAAAATATGCCTTCCTAAAATAAAATTTTAAAAAGAGGTCAAAGATTTAAACTTTGGTCTCATTAATATCCAGATCTCATCAAAATGAGTTAGTCATGCTGAGGACTGACTGATGACTTGTTTCCATTTGGAGCCACTTCCTTTGTCATGAGCAAGACTCAGCAGCATTTTATTTGGTGTAGACTGTCAAACTAAATTTTAAACATAAATGCCTCAGGAGGATTGCCGTGAGTTCACAGCCCACCTGGGCTACATAGTGAGTTCAAGGCCAGCTACACGGTGAGACTCTGTCTCAAACCACTCAGCTCCCCCCCAAAAAAACTAAAATAAATGCCTCTAACATAAATTCAAATGGAAATTCAAATTTCTAAATATAAAGCAAAAATAATAGGATGGTCCTGGAATCAGTTCCTACATGAGATTCTGCGATCAGCTTCAGTGATCAGCTGGCTAGTTGATCTCTCCAGGGCGGGACTCAGTTCCAGCGGGGAGGACATTTGGTAGCAGCAACAATGAGATTGATTCCGGTGAATGGAAGCCCCTTCAATCCTTAACTACCCTTCACCCGCATCTACTTCGTTCCCCTGTCTCTCGTGCTGACACAGGAGTAACAGACGCCGAGGCGGACCACGTAATGGCTGAGGCATTTTATCTCCTTGGTTGTTCGCTGCTTCTACTGCAAGAGACAGAATCATGGGATATAAAGATCTCCACACTTTGTACCCATTCCCTCAGGTTATCCATATGCCTCTTCTCCAGATTCTTTTGGGTTTTTTTTTTTTTGTTTTTGTTTTAGACGGGGTCTCTCTATATAGTTTAAATTGGCTTTGAACTCACTATATAGCCCAGGCTGGCCTTGAGCTTGCAGCAATCCTCCTGACTCAGCTTCCCAAGTGCTAGGATTACAGGTGTGTGCCACCACACCTCGCCAAACTTTCTTATCCTTTATCTTCAAGTAGTTTTCCTTCCAACTTCCTAAATATCCAGCTAAACCATCAGTGTTACTCATGTATCTGTGTATATTCTCACGTGGGACCCTTCTTCCCAGAAGTATCCACTCTTTTTAATGTGGCACATGACTGTTCTTGAATTTTCATCCACTCTAATAACTTCTGCCTTTTAATTTAGAGCATTTAAGCCATTTATATTTAACATAATGAATATATGATTAGAGTTTATCATTTTGTTGTTTACTGTCTTTTAATTCGACATGGACATTGTTCTGTTTTCCTCTGTTTCTGCCTTTTTTTCTTTCTTTCTTTCTTTTTTTTTAATCTTTTTGAGGCTCGGTCTCACTATGCATTTCAGGCTGGCTTCAAACTTGCAACGATCCTCTAGCATCAACCTCCCAAGTGCTGGGATTACAGGGATGCGCCACCACACCTGGCACTGTTTCCGCCTTATCTTGGTTTATCTTGTGTGAATCCATTTTATCCTATGGATTGGCTTTATTAGCAAATTCTTCACTCATTTTTAAAAAATTGTTAAATTGTTTGTAGTATGTATCTTTAACTTATCACCTTTTATGTTTATATATGGTATAAGAAGTAGCAGCCCATTTCCCTCCCTTCATGTTTTGTACATTGTTTTCGTGCTTTACTTTTATGTATACAATAAGTCTCACAGAAAAATTACTAGTGGTTCTCCTTTAAGTACAGATCTTTCAAGCGGTTACAAATTTTAAAAATATATCTTAGGTATTTGCCCCTAAAGTTACCACATCTGACACTTTTATTCCTTTATGTTGATTCAAATTTCCATTCAGTATCATATTCCTACTGCCTACAGAACTTCTTTTAATACATATCAGACAATGGATTTTTTGAAAATAACATAGTTGAAGCGTTGCTTTTGTTCCACTGTAACAATCTGTTTTTTAACTGATGTACTGATATTTTTAAACCAATGATGTTTAAAGTGATTGTTGATGGATTTGAATTAATATCACCATATTTGTTTTCTGTTTGTTATCTTTATTCTTGTTTCTGTGTTTCTGCTTTTTGTAGTTTTAAGTGAGTGTTTTATGATTCCCTTTTCTCTCTTGTCTTAGTATATCAGTTAAACTTTTTTCCTTAATTTTTTAGTGATTATTCCAGGGTTTGTAATATACATCTACAACTAACCCAAGTTCAGTTTTGAATAGCACTATACCACTTCATGCATACTACAAATATATTATGATAGCAAAATATTAATTCCTCCCTCCTCCCTTGAATCATTACTGTCATTAATTTCACTTATAAGATAATCTTAATACATACGCACACAATAGTATCTATTGTATATAAGCATACATAATTGAAAATATTGTTGCCATTATCATGCCAAAATTTTGTTAGATGAATTTAAAATAAAAGTAGGTTTTAGTTTTACATTTCATTATTCTTTCTGATGCTCTTCTTTTCTGTTGGCCTAAGCTTCTGATTTTTGTGATTTTCCTTTTCTCCGAACATCTTCTATTAACATTTTTGGCAATAGAAATCTCTGCTGACCACAAATTTCCTCAATTTTTATTTGTCTGAAAAGTCTTTTTGGTGAGATTTCCTGCACTTTCGAAGGGTAATTTCACAGGACATAGAACTGCAGCAGGATGGGAATTTTTTCTCAACACTTAAAACATTAGCTCCACACTTCTTGCTTGTCTAGTTTCTGACAAGTAAAATGTAACCTCTGCTGCTCTAGAGGTTAAGATTTTTCCCCTCTGGCTTTTTCCAACTTCTTCTTCCTTACCTTTGATTCTCTGCTGTTTAAGTATGATGTGCCTAAGTGTAGTGTTTGGACATTTCTCTCGCTTCACATTCTCTGAGTTTCCTGGTTTGTCTAACACTGATTTGGAGAACATTCTTGGTCATTGGCTTCATATATTTCCTCTTTTTTTCTGTCCTCCTCTGGCATTCCTGTTTACACATGTAACACTTTTTGTTGTTCCGTAGTTCTTGGGTATTTTCTCATTTTTAAAAGTTCAACCTTTTTCTTTCCTTTTCCATTTCGGAAGATTTCTTGACAGCTCTACAAGGTCAGAGATTTTTCTTGTTAATATCCGGTCAACCAGTGGGGCCATCAAACACATTTTTCATTTCTGTTATGGTATTTTTGATCTCTTGCATTTCTTTTTTATTCTGTTTCAAAATTGTAATCTTCTTGCTTACATTCCTCAGCTGTTCTTGTGTGCCGCCTACTTTCTCCCTTAGTGCTCTTAGCATCTCAGTCTGCTAATTCCATCATCCCTGCAAAAGACCGATGTACAAATCTGGCTTTTGTGCTTGTTTTGTCTCCAGTTTTCTTTGCTTTTTTCTCTCGTCTTGCAGCGCGCCCTGTAACGTTTTTCTTGATAATGCATCACAAGGTACTGTTTAAAGGGAATTGTGATAAATGTGGAATGTGATGGGGAAGAGAAACAAGCTATGGTTGCAGGGTTAGGTCTCAGTTTGGGGTTGAACCTCTGGACTGTGAACTCCACAGTGTTTCTAAGTTCCCCTCCCCCGCCTGGGTGTGATGGAATAGAGAAGTGGACTGATATTAGTGTGTCCCTTCTTTTATGTCAGCCGGACTCTGAAAAGATTAAAACATTTACAAAGTAGATATCTGAAGACCAGAACTTAATAAGGACAGAATGCTCTGGCATATTTAGAATGGTTGGTTATCTTTCCAACCTTCTTGTCAGAAGCCTGAGGGGATTCTTCTTCAGTACTTTGAGAACCTGGGTAAGCTCCTACAGGCAAAGTTTTTAAAAATGTGAGGGCTTCCTTGTGTGACTTGGTCATCCTGGAGTCTTTAATGCTCAGGCTTGTCCAAACTGAGCCGCTGGCAATTTGTCAATTAGAGTTTTGTTTTCTCTGCTTCCTGCTCTAGTTCCCACAAATGTTTCTGTTCATGAGTTTCTGCTCCAGTAAGCTGTGGTTCTCTGTATTTGTCTGTCTATCTTTGTAATTTTGGGAGCAGTATTTTTCCTTACGACCTCAATTCTCTGACATAGCTAAGAAGACACGTAGATTCTTCAAGTTTTTCAGTTTTTAACTTGCTCTTAGCTTGAAGTGATGTTTCTAGGCTTCCTACATGCCGGCTGGCAATTGAAGTCTCTCTTTTTGTATTGTTTTAAAAATCTACCAAGTCTTTGCTCTGGTACTTGCTATTATATACAGCAAGAGCTATAATTCCAGTTGATGGGATATAAAAGTAAAATGTTACATTCATAGAAAAGTGGAGACCAGAGCTAGATAGAAGAGTCCTGGGCCTGAGTGTTCCTTATCCTTCTTAGTGTTTGATTCTTCTGAGCTTCTTTCTTTGATAAAGCTATTTTCAGCCAAAGAGTTCTAATTAATATGGTCTCTATACAAAATGACTTTATTCTCTAAAATGATTAAAAATAAAAAAGTAAAGGATGCAAATAAATATAACTTGAAAGTAGCTTATCTTATGTATATATTGACTTTGAAAGCCATACCTTCTCATTAAAACATCATCAGATAGTTTTGTGGTTTGTAGATATAATTGGGTTTCCACATGACTGTGTGAGACACGTCTCTTTCAAACCTGTGATAGCGAGAAAAATGACACTCCTCTCTCTAAAATCCTTTTCTACATAGCTTAAAAGGTAAATATCAACCAAGCTCCAGCCAATCTGGCAATAATAATAATAATAATAATAATAATATGGCAATAATAATTGGCTCTATCTAAGAAAACTCTTGTGGTGATAAAATAAGATATGGTAATACAAATTACATGGCTGAAATATGCAATAACTTTCAACACTATGGCTGACCATGGGCATGGTTGACGGTATCAGGCTCTTGATGATTGGGACTGATGCCTCTAGCATGCTGTAGATGTAGGAGATCCATGTGTAACCATGCTGACCTTTAGCCCTGACTATTGGGAAAAGTAGTATAATATACTGTTACTGATTTATTCCTAGTGTCATATTCATCAGATCTGTTAAATGCAATGCATTCCCAGAGAAATGGAGTTATCAAAAAAGTAGAGCAAGGGCTGGGGATATAGCTCAGTGGAATAAGCGCCCGCCTAGCAAGTGCAGGGTCCTGAGTTTGATCCCCAGTACCGCCAAAAAAAAAAAAAAAAAATTCTAAAAACAAAAAAGTAGAGCAATTGATGGATGCATGGAAGTTTGGCTCAAAAATTTTAAAAGAATATGCTAGTACCCTGTCTCCTACTTCTCTCACTTAAGAAAGTTGTCTTCTCATAGTGAATGCTAACTTTCCCCTGTATAGAGCAAAGGAGGTGAGCACGGACCTGAGGGCTTGCTTAACTTCAACAGCACCCAGTGGGGTGGCCCTCTCGCCGACCAACCAGACAAGCAGAAGCCCAGAGAAAGAAGAAAGCAACATCACTATAGATGGTATTAGCAGAGAAGAAAGAAAAGCCGCAACAGTTGTGATGCAAGAAATTAAAATATTGATGCTCCTGTCCTTTTCTACGTAAGAGACAAGCCACTTTCTAATATTTGATTTTTAATTAGAAATTCTTACAAGGACACACCAAAGAAATACATTAAATACTTATAGATTATTTAAAGACAGCCTTTAAAGATTTGTGCGGGGAAAAAGTTAGTAGTAGTTACTTCTATGGGATTTAAGGAAATAATACTTCTTCATACGAATTTGTAGATATCTTACCAAAAGCCTTTGACAAAGATTCTGAGTAGCTCTCCCCTGAACAGGCGTGCATGCGTGCACACACACACACACACACACACACACACGGTTTTGTTTGCACTGTTTTACTTCAGTAGTTATGCAGAAAGCCAAAGATTCTCCCTTCATCAGTGGATCTGGGTTTGAAGGCTAAACTCTTGCTCTTCCAGTACATAAAATAATTCAAACTTATTAATTACCCTCTGAAAACTCCATTTTGCATGTGAATATTCTTTGCTTTTTTTCCAGGTCTACTCTCATTTATGCTTAACAGATTATGCAGATTGTTCCCCTAATTATAATGATAATCTAATGGGAGAATATAAGAAAAACCTTTGTGCCTTAATGTGCCGGGCTTCTAGTGGTGCATTAGCCAGCAGCGGTGATAGCACAGCACTCCAGCAGTCAGCTCAGCTTTCATTTTAAAGCTAATTACCATGTTACAAAGGAGCAGCTGAAGGTAAGAACAAAAGCAGTAGAGGTGCTGAGCATCACAGTATGACAGGCAAGGGGCACAATAGATGAGCAGAGGGAACTGCTAAAGGTAAAGACTTACATGTAGCAATATGGTATGGAAAAGGTTTAATCATGTTCGTTAAGGTGAGAGGCTTAATGCCAACTTGCCATGATTTCTCATTAGAAATGTGATTCTTTGTCACTCATGTTGTGCTTCTGTTAACAAGACTCCTATAACTAAATTAACTAAATGAAGAAAAAGCGCTAATAGCTAACACTGGCCAGGGCACTCACTTTCCAAGATTAGCGTTTCTGACTTACTGTGTTGTCTCTTTGGCGCTGACTGGTTAATTATTCAGAGAAATGCACACCCACGCAGGACTCACAGGAGGCTCTGACATCAGACTACTTGGGAGGAACTTTTGAAATATCCGTGCTTATCATTTCCCGTAGACCCCCTCCAGCCGCTCCCCAGCCCCACCAACCTGGAGTCCTGCTCGGCAGCGGCAGCGCAAGTGAGTAGTTGCGACACCCCTGGTGGTTCTGATGAGCAGCTAGAGTTAAGACCCTGTTGTAGACTCCGCATTAAATTAGGACTGAAACGAAGTCATTTTGATGACCTCTCTGACCACAGCCACGTGTCTTCCTTTTAAGGCAACTAGTAAAGCCAAATCCAATGTCCCTTGTTTTCAAAATAATTTGAAGATGGAGGACTATTCTCCACCGTCTTATAAATACAGTTATTTTAAACAAGGGAGCAGGTGAAGAAATCAAACTATTTTAAGATGAAGTATGTTTAACGTATTTGAGACAGAGCTCAAAACTCATCTGAAAATGGAATAGATTTTGCGTATATAAAGGAATCTAAATTAGTTGATATTCTAACAGCTATGTTGGCTTTCACTAGCACACTACACCCTTCTCTTCCTTGGTTGATGCTGTCTACCTACATGCTAATAAATTCTTCCCATATGAGCTCTTCTTGTTCATGGCATATATTCCACTTCATGTCTGAAAATGTGTCCTTCATCCTTATTCATTATTTAGTGTCTATTTTCTTTAAATTATTTTTTCCTGATAGCTTTTCACCCACCCTCTTTCTCAGCTTATGTCAAACAGTATTTGAGGTGGGGCATTTGTTTGGCTGTTGGTTTTAAATTCTGTCTCTAAAATATCCTAGGAGTTAAAGACAAGAATTTATGTTATGTATTTTGTGTCTAATTAATAAAATTGATGGAAAAGATACTTTTGTTTACTTTGTGGAGGCCAAGAAGAGTCTATTCTTTAGAAGTGTTCTATAATTTGCTCAAATGAAAAACAAAGGTGAAAACTAAAGAGAAACCATTATTTCTGGAGTAGCAGTCACTGAATTAACAGTCTACAGCCTATGATATGACACTGATAATAGGTACAGCTGAAGTAGTTCTGCCATGAATTGAAACAGAAAGATCATTGAACTGGGAGTTGTGTGATTTGATTTCAAAATTTGTCTGCTAGTTGCTGGTTATGTGATCTTGGGTAAATTCATAACTTTTCAGGGTGCGATTGTTTGCTGTGGTTTTTTTGTTTTGGGGTTTTGTTTTTGTGGTGCTGGGGACTGAACTTGGGGCCTCAAAGATCCTAAATAACTATTCTCAGGGTCTTGCAGTACTTCCCTAGCCCTAGGTGCAGCTGTTTAAAAAAAAAGAATAGAAATAGGCAGTTGAAGACAGAAGATCTGAGCTCAGTCTCTTCTTTCAGGCTTTACAACCTTGACCTACCTACTTAACTTCTCTGAACCTGTTGAGAATAATAGCAATCCAAGTCACTGTAAAAAGCAGACAGAAAAGAACCCCAAAACTGAGAGGAATTAAGATGTGTTGTACACATGGAGCAACTCCCTGCAATGAATGTAATGATTAGGTGCTGCAGACATGCACTAATAAAAAGTATATTTAAGGGCTCACAGAAAAGCTAAATGACATAAAAAAGAGCAGAACAGGAGCTCAGTGAGTGTTGGGGGCTATTTTAAAGAACCAAAGTTTTGGCAAATATGGAATAGCAAAATTGAACAGTGCTGGAGACCAGAGTGTTTGTGTGTCTTTTGGAAAGTTATTTAACTTCTTTGGATCTGTTTCCTTTGACTGTTATGAGAATTAAGTAAACATATCGTGTGTATAACCAGTCATTTTCACTGGTCATTAATTCTGGGTATGTGGGAATGAATGCAGGTTTCCCCCTTTGCTTGCTTCACATAGCACCCACCCTTTGGGGTGCAGGGGTAGTGACACTTATTAAGAATGCCACCTGTCCCTTTGCCTTCCTTAGGCTGTGATCATTGGGCTGCAAGGAGAAGCCACATTTTAGGTAGGAAAACCTCCCTTTTCTTGACCTATTGTCTTAGTTACTTTTCTCATTGCTGAGACAAAATGCCCAACACCCAAAGTTAGAGGAGGAAAAGGCTTGTTTTGCTCACAGATTGGAGAGGTTTCAGTCCATAGTTGGCTGGTCCAGGCAGGGTGGCATGCAGAGGGGCATCACAGAGGAAAAACGGCCCACAGCAAGCAGGCAGATGAGAGCACATTAGACTCATTTCTGTCCCTCATATCTTATCCAGGCTACTTGTGGGTAGCACTCACACCCCTAATCCTAGCATTGCACTGAATCAATCCCAGTGTCACACCCTCGAGAGCCAGCCACCTCTGAGAAAGCCCCACCTATGACCACACGAGTCTTTGGGGTACCTCCAAGCACAAGCCATAACACTTAGGTACCCTTCTTCTGGCCTGAAGACTTTTCAGAAGGAATAGTGAATTTCTACAAGTGCTATAGTAACTAGTCAGTAACTATAGGACATTCAGCTGATCCCACCAAAAAAGTGTATATCCTGCTGAGCACTTCCATTTCTGCCTTCTATCTCCCTCAAGGTGCCAAAACTATCTGTTGTATTGTGATTAAAAAAATAAAAGAGTATGTCCAGCTGGCTAGTGCTTGCCTGTAATCTAAGCTACTCAGGAGGCTTGGACAGGGGCATCACAAGCTCAAGGCCAGCCTGGGCAATGTAGAAAGACCCTGTCTCATAATGACAATTTTTTAAAAAGGCTTGGGGGTGTGAGTCAGCATTTCCCGGGTTCAAGCCTCAGTGTCACATACACATTAAAAGGAAACGGAAGCAGAGTGGGGTGGGATATGCGCTTTGACTGCTTTTATATTATGTTAAATTAGAGGACTATGAAAGTTTGAAGTTTTATTGGGAATGATTTTTTAATATGTGCTTTTTGTCTCTCTGACCCAGACAGAATCTATGGGTCAGGGATAAGCCCAAATTACAAGACTGTAGGCGTAGCTACTCAAGAGGCTGAGGCAGGAGTATCTTGTTTGATGTCAGATTAGGCAATTTTGCGAGACCTTGTCTCAAGTTAAAAAAAAGGGGGCTGGTGATGTAGCTCAGTGGTACAGTGCTTGCCTAGTGTGTCTGACATTCTGAGTGCACTCTCCAGTAGCACAAAAACAAACGCTAAAGCCCAAGTGACACAGTATTGTGGAGAACTGAATAACCTCAGAGTCTCTCACTGCAGAAGACTGAAACTTTGGCACTGGTTTGGGCACATAGTGTAGGACTCTTTCCTGAGGTGAGTTGTGTTCCAGGAGGATCTCTTGAAGATTTCCCAGGTCTGTTCGGACATGCCTGAGCTGCTGAGGGAATGTTCTTGGCCTCTCCCTGAGCTGTGCCGGGGAAACCCAAGGGGCCTGATTGCCTGGTGCTGTGGGAAGTGGAGGTGGCCACCAGCAGCTTCCTGGCAAATGCCTTTCTCTCATTTCTAAGATTTAGAAGTTCCTTTTTCTCTTCTTCAGACCTTCTGTATTTTTCCTTTTGTGGACTCATACTGTCAGAAAATTCAATTGGCTTTCATTTTTATACAAAGAGCCATATCCCTTCCTGAACACTGGGCTGCATTTATTTTTATATCTGATAGGAATCAGGTCAGAGAAGGGCCTCAGAATGTCTCACGTCCGGCCTGACTCACCATTTATGATTTTAAGCTTTGATCACCTAAAATATTGATAAATACAATTGTTAATGAATTTTCTTTCAGTTTTTATCAGATATAAATCTTTAGACTTTTTGAATATCATGGGAATTTCCCAAGGAAATGGGAGCTTTTGATGCGACAGGAATTTTAAAAACAATTTTGACCTTTTTTAAAGATACTCTTCAAGCATAGTATGTAGGGAGAACGTTCATTTAACTAATGTAATGCTGCTGAAGGTGAATTGTTGCATTTACTTTAGACAATACCGAAGGGAGTTTTTCTTGCTGGCTTTAAGTGACAAAAATCTAGAGAAAAAAGTCCCTAATATAGTGAGAATTTAGGTGATACTTTTTCCTCTGTTAAGAGTATGAATAAACCCATTCATAAACTGCTATTAAATCAAACTATTAATACAAAAGGAAAATGAAATTCGAACAATACTAATTGATGAAATGTTATTTTTCTGATATTTTCTAGGCTTCTTTGCTGAACTGAGATTTTATTTTTCCAAAATGAAAACCTTTAGCATTTTTGAGGTGAAAGAAAATTTACTTAACCAAAACCTTTTTTTTTCTTTCTTACATTGCTGGGCATTGAACCCACAGCTTCACACATGCCAGGCAAGTGTTCCATGACAGAGCAGTACCCCAAGCCCAAACCAAAACAGTGTATTGTACGTATGTATTAACATGCTGAAGTCTAGAGAGTTTATATCACTTAACCCCAAAATGCTGTCTCAGGGCACTTAGAATGCTATAGCAAACATGCCATAGCTTGTGTGGCTTCAGCAGCAGACATTTATTTCTGAGCGTTTTGGAGGTAGAGGAATCTAAAATCAGGTGTCAGCTGATTATGTCTAGCAAGGGCTTCCTTCCTGGCCCACAGACTGCCGTCTGGATGTGTCTTCACACGGCAGAGAGAACCAGGGTGCTGCCGCCTCTGTTCAAAGACCCCCTTCTTGAGGTTTAGGATTTCAATATATAATTTGGAGCTAAGGACAAATCTCTCATCTATAGCAGACACAAAGCTAGTTAATGAAAGATCCAGTGGGTAGTCATTTCTGTTTATTAGTGTACAGTATTTTTCACAATAAATATTAACTTATGCCACAAATATTTGTTTTCAGGTACAATGTAAGCAAGGGTTTGCTGACAATGCACAAATACTGTGAATGTGCACTGAGCATATCCTACTCTTTGTTGCTACAGAAATCTCCTGGTGCTAAAGATGTTAAGAAAAGAGAAAAGCTGAGTGTTTTAAACCCTTCACTCTCTCTCTCTCTCTCTCTCTCTCTCTCTCTCTCTCTCTCTCTTTTGTCTTTTTGAGACAGGGTCTAGTCATGCAATTCAGACTGGCCTTGTGCCCACTCTGTAGCCCAGGCTGGTCTCAAATTCACAGCGATGCTCTTGCCAAGTGCTGGGATTACAGGTGTGCACCACCATGTCCAGGTGTCTGAGTGTTTTTAAATGAGTTATCCAAACTCATCCAAATAACAGAAGCACTGTTAACTTGTCTGCCTCATGCCCTCCAACTTCCAAAAGACACTGGGTTCTTAGAGACCCCAAAAGATCCTATGTTGTTGATCATTTGCACTTGCTGTTTAACACTATTGAGCTCAGACATTTAAATTCCAACTTCAGTTGACATGCTGAATGTTTCAGCAACAGACGCATTGACCTCCTTACCAAACATGGATATGCAATTGAATCTAGAAATAATCCAAGACTAACATAAGGAACAAGTTTTAATAAAGAAAATATTGTAGAAAATCAGGGAGGAGCATGGCCAGAGACAAGACACTGTCCTCAAGGATGTGTCTCCAGGACGTGCTTCTTGAAACTAAATCCCACATCATCACTTCCAGCATCTCTGATAGTGCTGTCAAATTATGCATCCATGAATGTATTAATCTGATGAAGTTAGAGGACTTGTGATCCAGTCACCTCCAAAAGGTGCCTCCTCTGAACATTACTGCACCGGGGTCTAGCCTTTAACACATGACCTTCTGAGGAATATTTCACATTCAGACCAGAGAGATTTTTAAGCTTGCATATGCAAGAAGAAAACCAGCAACAATTTCCTTTAGGGACACATCACAGTTAGAGAAAAACAGTTCGACACACACATAAAGAACTACTGGCCATCAGCAAGGAGACCCCCACTTACAGACATCCAAAACGACACCTTTCTCACATGCTCGTCATTCAGAAAGGCAGAGTAAGTGATGAACTTGGTTAAGAAGGAAGCTGCACCCGCTGACATCATCCATACACTACCTGAATCATTCTGCTTTCTCTCCTGAACAAAAGCCAGGTCCTAGAGGCACAGGCGGCTCAGCACAGTTCTTAAAGTCATGTGACATAATAAGTGGAGAGAAGTGTGGCAGAGGAACAAACCTGCAGATGAGGTCAGACATGATTATCCCAGCTTCTCCCATCTGCCGCTGCCTTCTTCCCTCGATGATGGTGCACATATAATGCCACCATGACCTGAAGCAACTTTTCCTTGAATTAGTGTTTCTGGAAGTCTTGGTTGTCTGCTCTTCAGGCAAATGCACGGCCACTGGTTGAAAACTTCATAGATACCAAAAAGGAAAGAGGACAAGAAGCAGAAATTTTACATTTATTGAGCTCTTACAGGATGCCAGGAGCCTAGCATTCATTGTCTCATAACATTTCCTGTGAAGTGTGTCGTTATACACAGTTTACAAACAAGAGGGTGGCTTCTGAGTGCTGCAGAAACCTCCCAGGATACACTCTGATAACTGTGGAACAGAGATCCTAACCCAGTTCGACTCCAAAGTCTTTTCTCTTAAAACATTTTTAATATTTAAAATTTAGAAAATAAATAAAAATATATTCTAACAAACAGCTGTATGACAAGCACCCAGCATGGATAGGCATTAATTCAACATGTTTGCAAAATTAGAACTCTTTATTTCTTAAAACTGTAACAACTTGTTTTTGGTTTCTTTCTTCCCTTTCTGAAATCCATGCCATTTGATATTATTCTATAGCTCCTCATACTTCGTTCATTTTTTTAGAAGCATTTTTATATTTTGTCTTCCATTCAGACAGTGTATACTGACCTGTTTTTAGGTTCACTAACCTTTGTGTACAGTGTCTACTTTGCTACTAAATATGTCCAGTGAAATTTTTATTTTGAATATTGTATTTTTCACTTTTAAAAATATCCGAGGGTTTGTTTTCGTTTGTTTGCTTGTGACTGACTAACACCTTCTCATGCCTCTGCCTTTTTAATTTAATCAACAGTTAATCCAGGAGTCAGCTGGGTTGCATTTTAAGATATATTTGGTTTACTTTTCTGGACTCAGGTTGGCAGAGTCCTAGAATCCAATTACCACAAGAATGCAAAGAGCTAGGCTCCCACCCCCTCACCCCTCACTGCTTTACATGTTCTTAATAAACATTCACAGTGGAGTTAGAGACTTGCCTGACAATTTGTTTAGTGTTTGGGGCTCTTCCAAACGTCGTCGTTCCATTTTGTCAGTGGGCATTATCCTTCACGGCAAGAGAGCCGTTCCCACATCCCCATTCACGCCAAGTCTGTGTCTGAGACAGACCTTTGTGCACAGATGGGCTGCCCCCCACCCCCCACCCCCGTAGAGAGGGAACCACCGGTCCCTGCTCAAACACGAAGTGGCTCTTTTCCCTCTGATTTAGTTTCTGAAGACTTCCTGTGTAGCCTACAGAAAAAAATTTATTCTGTTTTTGGCTTTTTCCTTACTGCTACCCTTGGCTTGTAAAAGAAGCAAAAAGTTCTTTGACAGCCAGCCACTTCCCAGCTGGATGGGAGGTCTTCTCAGGAAGCTCCCCACATGGCACTCTCACCAGCTACTACAGATGCTGTTGTGAAAACATGGGGTTAAAGCCATTTGTCATCTTGTACACTTGCCTGAGAATTAGGAGTACAGTTCAGAGCGTTTCTAAGGCGCTGTCACCAAGACACTGAAAACATCTCCAACACATTTTTCATCCTGTGCACTAATTATGTAACATCTGATTTTCTTGTATGCACTCAATCTTATTCAGAAACAATATATTAATAGAGTAATAATAATTATTGAACTTACAAATCACACACCAGTTTCCTTAGGTGTTTTTAATTTTTAAAATTCTAGTAATAACCTTACCCCCAAAATTTTAACAGAAGAGAAAAAAATTTAAATCTTCTTAAGGTCCCAGAGCTCAGAGTTGACCTCCAGTCTGTTTTAGTCACTATGTTATTCTAACTCCTGAAACCCTGGAGGAGTCATGTGGATCCTTTCCCAACCCTTCTTCAGGGCCAACACATCCCTCCCTTAGCCCCGGAGACAGTCTGCTGCTGAGGGCTCCCAGCTGATTTTGCCTCTGGGTACTTCTCTGCCCACAGTTATGCTGCTCAGGGAGCAGTCAGCTGCCAGTGTCAACCTTCCGTGCCTTGGCTCACTGCCTGTGTAAGGAGCTGTTGGAGCTGTGCAGCTCCTCAAGAGATTTGCTGAGGTCTGAGTTTCAGTCTTCTTCCTGGTCAGTTGCTACTTTTGGCCAGTCTTGACTCTTCACTTCTTGTAGGCTGTCTTGGTTACTTTTCTCTGCCAAGCCATAATATACATCATCTGGAGTCTAACAACCAGTACAGTCCTTCACAGTAGATACTGCCTGAACCTGGTCTTTACCAGCAGGATTTCTCTCAGCCTCCTGGTATTCTGAGCTCTGACCAGAATCTTCCATAAAGAACAGCCAAAGGTGGTTCAGTTCTAGTCTTTCTGGTGACATCTTTGAACCTTTCCAAACACTTCCCACAAGCCATTTCCAAAGGATCTTGAACCACATGATCAGGTACAGTCACAGCAACGACTCCCCTCCTCTGGCACCAAATTCTGTTTTAGTTACTTTTCTCTCGTTGCTGAGACAAAATACCTGACACCCAAAATTAAAGAAGGAAAGGTTTATTTAGCTCACAGTGTGTGGAGGTTTCAGTCTATACTCAGCTGCCTCCAAGGCAGAGAGGCACATGGCAGAGGGCAACCGTTCATGGTGGCAGAAAACAGCAAAAGCAACAAGGGCAAAAGGGAGGAGCAGGAGCAGCAGCAAGCAGCCTCTTCCCCTCCCTTACATTGTATGTAAACTATCCGGCCCAGGATGGGTGTAGCACTCGCACCCTTAATCCCAGTGTTGGACTATGAATCAATCATAAACTCTAGAAGCTGCCCCATGACTCAATGTGGATGTAGGGGGACATTCAGACACAAACCATAATTTAGGCAAGTCACCTCAAACTCTGCAGAGCATTGCTTATGAACTGTGTGTCCCAAAAGCATTTGTCTAAGCCCTAAGCCCTGCTTTGATAGAATCTGAGGAAAAGACCTTGGGATGTCACCAGCTTTAGATGAGAGCATGACTGTGAAAACACACAATGGGATTAATGCCTTTTTAAGAGACACCAAAGAACCTCCTCTCCTTCTGTCTCTTTCCCTTTTTTCTCTCTCTCCCTTTCACCCTCTCTTTCTGTCTTTCCCTCTCTTCACCATATGAAGGCACATTGAGAAAGTGGTTACCTACAAGCCAGAGTAAGAAGCTGTCACCAGAACCTGACAATGCTGACAACCTGATCTTAGATGTCCAACCCCCCAAATTATGAGAAAATAAATTTCTGATGCTTAACCCCACTGGTCTATGATATTTTGTTATGGCATCTTGAGCTAACTAAAGGCTGTCTCCAGACAGCCTAACTTTAGATTGAGTCTTGTGTTCCTAAATGCATAAACTACTAAAGTTACAAAAGTAATGCACTTACGTAACATAAATCTGCAAAGGAACAAAAGTCCTTCTCAGCCGTTTTAAATTGCGCGGTTCACTAACTCCCTTGTCTCACTCCCTGCCTCTTACTCTTTTTATTGCTAAATTTTCCTTTCACTGAAGATAAAACCTTACAACATAATATAATTTGTCAAATGAACAAAAGAAATTATCTAATTTGTATCTAATTTATGAAGCAAAATAATAAATGAAACACCTATTACTCCATTATCCAGCCTTGGAAATTTGGTATCGCTGATAGGATTGTTGCTTGCTGCTCCTACTGTCCTGACTTTTTCTAGAAATACCCACTATCTTGAGGCTTATATTTCCTTTTAGCTTTTGTATGGTTTCACCGTAAAATTAATTAAAATGGCATATTACACTGCATGAATGGTTTTTAATATACCTTCAGTATGAGGTAATATCCAAGCAAAGACTTGTATTTTGTGTACTGATATATAAGTGACTAGAACAGAGCAGGCACAAGGCAGTACCTTAACAAGTAGCTGTTAACTGAATGAATGAAAGTGTAAGTCTTCAAGGTAGTTTTGACCTTCTTCTCTCATATGAAGCTTGGCAGTTTGGCTTAGACGCCTGACTGATTGGACAGCATGATTGAGAATTGCTACTTTTGGTATCTTATTAGCCTGTCTGATACAGCTATTCCTTGGTCTGTGTATGAACTAAACTATTTTAAGTGGATCCATCTTAGCTATATAAATTTTCTTTCAGGTTTTCCTAATTGTTTGATTATAAGTATCCCAAGCCAGAACTAATTCTTCAATACCATGAATTTCGGCCTAGTAATAGAAGCACCAGGATAAAAGAAACATGGTGATTTCCTTCTCTCTGCTGCTGAACCCCGGCTTGTCCTATGTAAAGAATACTTGTTTAGCCCAATAGCTCAGTAATGCACAAGCCTGACAGAACACTAAAAGTATTACTGTCTTGTAATGTCTATGTTGTTTTTCTACATACTCTATGCATTTTATTGTAATTTACACTCCATTGTTTGCTCAAATCAAATGTTTTACACTGAGAACTTAAAAGATTTTTTTAAAAAATGTGTATTTCCTATGTTTGCTATTTCTCCCATCCAAGTACTAACCAGGCCTGACCCTGCTTAGCTCCCAAGATTGGACGAGATCGGGCACATTCAGGGTGGTAATGGCCATACGCTGTTCACTGTTTCTTTACACTATATATTTAGGAGATAGTTTTTTCTTCACTATTGCTGTCATGAAATTTTTACCAGCAGTTGGTGTGATCAAATTTCCCAATAAGGCATGTTTATGAACGTTTGCTAAGGCTTTTCACACTGAAGACCTATGGACACAATGCTCAGCTTTTACATTAGGAAAAGTACAGTGGAGGAGAAAAGGCTTCTTGTGATTATAACAATTTTGTTGACACAGGGAAAGCAATCTTTGGTATTTCTGTCATGTTGCTACAGATTTTTATTCATTAACAAAGATTTCTGTATGTTCAGTTTTGCAAAACTGGAAATTCCCTGAGAAACTTCCAAACAACAAAACCTAAATGCTATGTAAAGGAAAAGAAAACTGAAACCAAGGAGCACAGTATGTGGAAAAGAATCTAAGAAAAGTGGAACTACGTCATTTCCCAAGGAGTAATGTGTTTGAAAGATATAACAATGTTAGCCCTTGGACATAGACTTACACATTGTTTGTCTCTGGCTTTGCTTTTTCCTAGTCTATAATTTATGATCAAAGCATCTATTGAATGTATAATATTTGCTTAACACTGCTTGCACACTGTGGGATATTCCAAAGAATAACATATGTAGTCCTGCTCTTCAAGAGCCAATCATTGAACAGGAGAAATAAAATCAACACTCTTTAGCCACAAGGCAAGGCAAGATGGTACTTAATCATTCTAAGTGCTAAATTATGAGGTACAGGTTATTAGTACTATAAAATTCATCGGGAAAGGATACATGGAAGGAAGGGCTTCTCAGGTCCTTGTAACGTTCTTTTCCAGAGTTGGATTCCTTTTAAGAGCAATTGTTAAGTTGTACACATATGTTTTATTCACTTTTGTTTCTACTATAATTCACAATAAAAATGTTAAAGGAGCGAAAGAGGAGATGGATGAGTAAGGCCTACAATAACTGGAAAAAGTTGTGGAAGAGATGGAACCTAAGGTAGGCTTAGAATTGGCACAGGGAAGAGAGCAGGTCAATGCAAATGTGAATGTAGAATAGCTGGGCGTGAGTAGGGCACAGGTAGGTTTGGAGAGGGAGGCTGCCAGCCAGTGTGGACTTGGCCTGCGGCATTGGATGGGAAGGCAGAGTAGATACATTAAACATGGGAGCTTGAGAGCTGGGATCTTAGGAGGCTTAAGGAGGACTTGAGATGGAGGTAGAGGAAGGAACTCAGTCTAGAACAACAGAACATCCGTATGTTGTGGGCTTTAAATTAGGTGACAGATGGGTGACAGTGGAATTTAAGGGAAATTAGTATGGCCATAGTAGGATGGAAGCTGAAGTGAGAAATAGGAGCAGAAACTGAATCACATGGAGATGAGTGCCCACCCTCAGTACCCAGGAGAGGAAGATGTGGATGTGCCCATAACTGTGTAGCTGACAGGATGGCAAAATAAGCAGGATCGATGAACCTCATATTTTACAACCCTGCGAAAACAATGGTGTCAGTGATAGGAGACTTGGCAGAAGTGGCTGGTTGAGAAGAGAAGGTGATTTTTGGTTTGTCCAATGTAGAATTTGGTCTTTCCCATGATAACCAGTCAATAGCAGTAAGAGAACAGAGCAAAGGAACAGACAGCCCTTTTTGAGCCCTTTCAAATGTAAAATATCATAATCAGTGATAGATCCTTATATTATTTTACATAGCAGGAGGTACCTGAATGATAATAACACCTCTCACATGGAACGTAATGCTGAAAATCAAGGTCATTTCCCCTCCTTGATCGCAGTAGACAGATGCACCAATATGCCTGCTCTTTTCCATTTTTGACTATTCTATGGATATCCTAGTTCAAAAGCAAAACCCGTGTATTTAATTGAGGGGACAAAAGCTAACCTTCCAGCTGCTAGTGATGGCTATGCAAGACAGACTATTTTTAAGAAAATTTAAATCATTTTGATTTTGCGTCCTTTTTTACTAAAAAACAACTAGAGAATTATGGAATGGAAATCTCCAAAAGTCCAAAGGGCAGATAGAATCAAGAAGGCAGATTTTGATTTAATTTTTTTAAAAAAGCACTTTCTAAAAATGTATACTACCCATAAATGGCAAAAGCTAAGTATATTCCCTCTTCTGGAAGTATTTTAGCAAAAGCTTGATTCTCTGTAGAAATTCTATTTATAGAATTCTTTCTTTGAGTTGATGATTGGACAAAAAGACCTCCACAACACTTTCTCTGTTCTCTTCCTTGCGTGTATCCTGGTGCGGGCTCAGGTGCAGGTGAGGATAGATTTGAATAATATGAACAAATTTTTTCATTTATTCATACAACCAAGGGTTTTGTTTGTTTTTAACCTTTTTCTATAAGCAGGCAGTGGGGATGTAACAGTGAACAGATTCTCACCTTGTCCACACTAACTGCAAAATCTAACAGGGATGCAGTGAGCAGAGGGCTAAACTCTGTCTTAGAAGTAAATACAGTAACTCTGAGAGCAGGCAGCTCATTCTTGAAGGGCTTGGGAATAGATAATATATAATCTGAAGCATCAAACGTCATGCTAAGTCAGATTGTTGGTGACAAAAACCTTCAGCTACTTGATCAGCTTACATGCTCAGTATTCGCCATGGATCACCAGAATTCTAAAATGTAGTGTCAGAAAATAAAGACAAGTAAAAGAACTTTCAATATGACAAAATGAACTATGGTCTCAGCAATGCAGTCTGGGTTTCTAAGAAACCTGAGTCCATTTGAGACTAAAATATTTTAAAACATAAACAAAATCCTAGGATGATACTGTACAGTACTAACTGATTTCTTCAATGTTATTTTGATCTTGAACCTCTTCTACCCAAGGTGCTTTGGTATATTCCTCTGACCACAACAGAGGAATGAGGAGGACAGGAAGGGAGTGGGGTCGCAGTGCAATCAGAAAATAATGGTATCAAATCTTGACTTCTTAGTTAAAAATGCCCAGGTTTGTAGTATAAAGATTAAATCAACAATTAACTCCTTTTTCTGAACACACACAGTGTTGGAATGCAGATAGGAAGCAAAATTGCTAAAACATTGCTGAAAATCTCTAGAAAGGGTCCCCAGACCATACCTCCTAGAATCTCTCCTTCAGTAATTACCTCTTACAGGAGGGAGAGCAGTGGTTTCCTTAGACAGGGTCAGGTTTTGGAGAGTAAATTGAAGCAAACCTGTTACATAAATTTTACTTATGAACATAGATGTAGGCATCCTAAAAAATATCAGCAAACTGAAACTACTAGTGTACAATATCTAAAATTATGATACATCATGATTAAGTTGGGTTATTTCAAGAAAACAAGGCTGATTAACATTAGAAAATTCTAGAATGTAATTTATAAGACTACACTGAAAGAAATATATTCCACATATTTTTCTTGAGAATTTGACATGGCCTCTGAGGAATATTTGAGAGGAAGAAAATGTAATGCATTGTCTGAATTTAAACCCAAATTTATTAAATTGTGTCCAGAGAACCCAGTTTGTGTAAAAGCAATTTGAAATCTGCCAACCTTTGCTTTAATGGTCAAAGTTTAGAGAGTTTTGTAAAGAGGATAAGTAGAAATCGCGAAGCAGAAATAGAATGAAGAGTAGGGCCTACAGCACCAGGATGGCCTTGAGGATAAGACAAGGTCATTTATGAACCTGTAGGTCACCTTAAGGACTTTGGCTTTTTTATTTTATGTAAGCCAAAGAGCACTGAAGAGCTAGGAGAAGAGTCTTGATATGTCTTCCTAAAATCTCCCTCTGTGAAGCCATGCTCAGGCGTGTGACGAAGGCAGGACCAGAATGCTGCATTTCATTCCTTTGATTTCACTTGTCCTATCTGATTAGTGATTACTAACTGTTAGGCACTGTGCTAGCTACTTTGAGTAAATTATTTCACTTAATTTTTATCTGCTCTATGAGATATCACAATAATAATAGTAGGAATGGCTGGCGAATGTTGCCAATTATGCTAGATACTTATGAACCTTAATCATTTATTCCAAAATGAGAACCAATGAGATAGACAAACCCATTATATATGTTTTACAAATGCAGCAACTGAAGAATGGAGATTTTAAATAATTGGTCCAGGTTAGCCTGGCACAAATCAGGCAATCTGGCTGCCGAGCTCCACTGCTTAGTCACTATGCAATAATGCCTCCTTTGCAATAAACTTTACATTCAGGATGAAGAAAATTAAACACAGTACTATTCAAAAGCTCATCAAGTTCACATCCAAGTAAGTGATAAATATGTCACATATGCCCATATCCACCTGACTCCTTGTTTGGCTGAGTGACTCAGCAGGATGCCAGGGTGCTTACTTTGTACACATCCTGAGCCTGTGGAAGTGGAGGGCATAGACCTTGTGTGACAGCTACATGGTCCTTGGGTCGGGGTAGGCTGTTTACAAGGTAAGGGAGAAAAAGAGCTGCTTGCAGCCATTCCTCCCTTTTGCTCTTGTGGTTTTGCCGTGTGCTGCTGCCATGAACAGTTTGCCCTTTGCCATGTGCCACTCTGCCTCTGAACCAGCCAAGTATGGCCTGAAACCTCCACAAATTGTAAGCTAAATAAACCTCTCCTTCCTTCATTTTGGGTGTTGGGTATTTTGTCTCAGCAACGAGAAAAAAGTAACCAAGACAGAATTTGGTACCAGCAGAGTGGGGTTGTTGCTGTTACTATACCTGACCATGTGGTTCAAAGGCCTTTGGAAATGGCTTGTGGGAAGAGTTTGGAAAGGTTGGCAGATGTCACCTGAAAGAGATGCACTGGAATGCCTCTGGCTGCTCTGTCTGGCAGATTCTGGTTGGAGCTCGGAAGACCAGAAGGCTGATAGAAATCCTGCCAGTAAAGAACAGGTTTGGAAGGTTTCTATTGGGAAGGACTGCATTGGTTGTTGGACTCCAGATGATGTATGTTATGGCTTGGCAAAAAGTTTGTCTGCATTTTGCTCATGTCCAGACACTTTGCCTAAGACTGAGATTAAGGGCGGCAGGGAACTGATTAATCTGGCAAAAGAAATTTCAAGGCGGTTGAATGTTGGGGCAGTGGCATGGCTATTGTTGGGGGCTTTTAGCCAGATTTATACTGACCATCAAAAGCAAAGAGCCCAGCAGGATGATTTAAAATGTTGTGAGTTTGGCCAGAAAGGAAGCTCCAGTAAAGCTGTGGATTACAAAGATAAGGCTGAGGAGATCTCTATTGCTGAGAAGGAACAAGAGAATGGAAAAGATGGCCTGAGGGCATCACAAGCAGCAAGTCTCCACCCTTTGCAGCCTGAAAACTGCAAAAGTGAAAGACCTTGCCTTGAGAAGGAAGCCAAAGAGTGCCATGTTCCAGAATGGCGGCAGCATAGAGAATTTGCTTCTCAGCATTGGATTCAGTGTGCCCAGCTATCCAGGCACTCGACCCCTATGACCAAGAGAGAGGAAAGTTTGGCTACTGCTCCAGGTGGCAGCAGACCTTGGCATCATCCACGTAGCCCTGGCTTTAGATGCAAGGAAAATGCAAGAGTTCTGAGGTTGAAGAGGCTTCCACCCAGATTTGAGAAGGCCTGGGAGGCCAGGCAGTGTGCCCCTGAGAGGGCAATGTGTGAAGCTGTGAGTGTGAAGCAAAAAGTGCCCTGGAGACCTCAGAAGTTTAGAAAAGACAGGACCATGGATCATCTAAGGAAAGCTGCAAAGAGGGAGCAAAGCGAGCCTGAGAGAGAAGCCATGGAGGCTGTAACCACCAGAAGTGCCATAGGGGTGGACTCATGCAAGCCCTTTGGAGCTCACAATGTAAAATATGTTACTTCAGGTGCTGGATGTGGAATTACAAGACACAATGTTAGCCCAGCTGGATTTTGGACTTGCTTTGGTCCCGATGCTCTGTTCACTCTGTTTGTACCTTTTGGAATGGTAATGTTTATTTTGTGCCTCTATATGTTGGAGGTGTTTAATTTTCATTTGTATGGGGGCAAAATGTTATGGTTCTAATATAAGCATGTCTTTGTATCTGGAAACTGGTTTAAAGAAATGTGTCTGGTTGCCAAGTTGACAAGGGGTGGAATGTTATGGTTGATACATTGTGTCAACTTGGGGAGTCTAGAGGTTTGGCTGAATGACTCAGCAGGAAGCCAGGGTGCTTACTCTGTACACATCCTGAGCCTGTGGAAGAGAAGGGCATGGACCTTATGTGAGAGCTACATGCCCCCCGGGTGGGGGTAGGCTGTTTACAAGGTAAGGGAGAAAAATAGGCTGCTTGCAGCCATTCTTCCCTTTTGCTCTTGTGGTTTTGCTGTGTGCTGCCGCCATGAACAGTTTGCCCTCTGCTGTGTGCCACTCTGCCTCAGAACCAGCCAAATATGGACTGAAACCTCCACAAACTGTAAGCTAAATAAACCTCTCCTTCCTTCATTTTGGGTGTTGGGTATTTTGTCTCAGAAATGAGAAAAAAGTAACCAAGACATTCCCCAACCTGGGTCCCCTGGTGGCAGATAGTACTGACTCTTAGCCTTTCTGCAAAGTCCTGTTGGTCACAAGGAGTAGAATGAGACACAATCTGTCAGGGGCATTATCTTAGAAAATAACCCCAATATATTGTTCAGGTCATGTATCCCTGCCTTGTGGGCCATTTTACCACTCAGAAAAACCTATTATACTTTCTGTAACACTTGAAATGCTTGCTTACTTCCTCCTCAGCAAGTGTCCATTTCTTATCCTTCTTTATATCAAAAGCATCTAAAAGATCTAGCTGGGCAGTAGCTACTTAATAAATGTTTCCGGGGTGCTAAATTATTGCTTACACTCTTTCCTGAAGAGGAAGAATGAAATACATAGAGGCTTAACTTATTGCACTAACGAAAGGAGATCTTAACACTCCCAGTGTCAAGTCAGACACCCCATCCTATCATAATAACTAAGAAGATGAGGAAAGTACATAGTCAAAGCATTTACATTGCTCAAAACAAGGCTCAGAGGAAAAAAGCAGTAAATAGATCTAAAATGTTGAGCTCTAACTGCATTTTGATCAGTATTTTTAAAAGGTATTTAAAAGTTTAAAATTATTTTTAAAAACAGTGCCCGAGTAACAGTGATTAATGAAGGTGGTAGTTAAATATTAAAAGAGAGATACTGAACGAGCTTGTCTTTCCTTGTGATGCAGAACTATGTCAATAACACTACATGCAAATTAGCCAGAGCTAGGAACCTCGCATTCTTCACCCACCACCCCAGCTAAGGAAACAAAAACCAGAGTTTAAAAGCTTTTAATTGTTGCAGGTAAGGGAGTAAAGACTACAGCTGACAACTATTTGAAATGAGGAAAATTCAATAGAATATTTTTGCTTTGGCTGTTCTGACAAAAAGAACCTGTCCTATTCTGCATTTAATCTGTAAATCTGCTGGTGTGCTGGAAACTGCATTGCTTCCAAGTATATGTAATGAGCTGACTGCGCAGTAGGAGCCAAACTGCAAGTGAAAATCTAGATAACCTCTTCCTCAACCTTCACTTATCCATCTCAGCCCCAGAGGGCCAAGGAGGACTTTCCTTGGCAGGAGTAATTCAGAACGCAAGAAAATCCCACCGGGGTTGAAGGCTAAGGAAAAAACACGCTTTGTTACCTCTGCCCTTGCCCTCTCTCAGCCCACTGGAAAATAGGTAAAATTGTATTTAAGTAAGCCTCAAAGGGAAGCTTGCAAGAGAAAAATCATGATTCTGTGCATTTTAAATGGACTGCAGGTGATTTTCAATAAAAATTTTCATTAACGTTAGCTTAAATAGTTTTATCAGTTGTAGTGACACCCACCTATAGATAATGATGTACTAATATACTAAAAGGATTATCACAATATACATTCTACAAACTGTTGGAAAGTGTTTTTGAAAAAAATGTAACAAGATTAATATTCTTAATAAAAGTTTTTATAGAAGGATAAGAAATTCTAAACAGACAAAAGATCAATATTACTTACAAAAGAAAAATAATAAAAATGTTTAACTTCCTTTTAACTAACACAGAAAAAAATCTAGTGTTTAGAAAAAATTGGTATATGAAATTATATTAAAAACACAAAGATGTAGCAGTGGCTAATACAGCTAGTTGAAGGCAAAATTTCATTCTTTGCATTTTATTATCCTTTTCAAGTTTTTTCACAAAGGTCATATATTACTTGTAGCATTAGAAAAGTAATCATTTGTATTTATTTATTTAGTTTTTATTTTAAGGAAAATTAAACAAAAATAATACAGAATTTCAGAACAAGATGATAGGAAATTAACAATGATTGTTATATTGCATATTGTTATCTTCAAAGTAGTTGCTCAGATTACCAGAGATAGGCATGCAAAATTGATCAAACAATATAAGCACTGACTGTTCCTGTCAATGAACTAATAGAAATTACTAGCACAATTATCTCAGCTATCTTGTGTATATATACACACATATATATATATGTATGTATAACTACATTTTTTTTCTAATTTTCCCTTCCTTCTTTTCACCTTTCCCCTGTCCAAGTTGCTCTTTCTTTTTGAGCAGTTTCTTTCTCTTTCTCTATATCTATTGTATCTTTTGGATCTTACCTACTCTTTCAGTTGCTTACAGTAGGGAGATAATATGATGTTTACACATGTGAGCCTTATTTATTTCACATCTGAGTATGGTTTCTAGTTGTATCCATTCATCTATAAACACCTCGAATTTATCTTTTTTTCTACCTGAGTAATACTCTGTTGTATAAAAATACCACATCTTTTTTACCTATTCCTTGGTTGATGAGAATTTGTGTTGTTTCCAAGATTTAGCTATGACTAATTGTGCTGCTATACACATGGGTGCACATATATAGCTGTGGTGTGATGTTTTCAATCCTTCTGGAAATATATCCAGAAGGGGAATGGCTGGGTTGAATGGGACCTCTAATCCTAGGTTTTGAGGAATCTCCACACTGATATCTACAGTGGTTACTCCCACCAACAGTGGAGAAGTGTTGCTTTTTCCCCATAGCCCCTCTAGGATTTGTTATTGGTTGATTTCTTAATGACAACCATTATTTCTGGGGTGAGACAGAATGTCAGTGTTGTACTAATTTGCATGAATGACCAATGACGTTGAACATTTTTTCATATATTTATTTGCCATTTGTATTGCTTCATTTGAGAAGTGTGTATTCATCTCAGATGCCCATTTTTGAGTTCAGTCTTTGGATTTTGGGGGTCTGATTTTTCTTTAAATTTTTATATGTGTTAGGTAGAAGTCCTTTGCCTGAGGGGCAACTGGCTAAAGTATTTTCCCAGTCTGTGGGTTATCTTTGACTCTGTTGGGGATTTCTTTTGATGTGCAAAAGCTTTTTAATAAATGAGGTCCCAGTTGTTGATTCTTTGAAGTATTTCCTGTGAAGTTTGGGTTTTGCTCATCAACTCTGCCTACACCTATGTCTTCAAGATTTTGATCTACTTTCTCTTCCAATAGATTCAGTGTTTCTCTTTTAATATTTAGAGCTTTGATCCATTTTCACTTTAGTGCCTGATGGTAGACATGGATCTAGTTTTAGTCTTTGGCCTGTAGAGAGCCACTTTTTCCAGAATCATTTATTAAAGAGGTTATCTTTCCTCCAGTGAACATATTTGTCCCCTTTGTCAAAGATAAGGAGACTGAGTGTGCTTGTAGTTGTATCTGCATCTTCTAATCTGTTCCACTGATTTATTGGAACTGTTTTATTGCCAGTACCATGCTGATTTTATCACAATGGCTTTGTAGTATAATTTCAAGTCAGGGATTGTGATGGGCCCTGCCTTGCCTTTGTTGTCCAGTGTTGCCTTTGCCATTATAAGTCTCCTCTGGTTCCAAATGAATTTTAAGAATGTTTTCTCTAGTTATGTGATGTATGGTAACGGTATTTTGATTGAGATGGCTTTAAATCTGTACAACAATTTTGGGAGTGTGACCATTTTCGCTATGTTGGTTCTTCCTATCTATAAGCAAGGGATATCTTTCCATTTTCTGATATCCCCTTTGATTTCTTTTTTCAGAGTACTGTAATTTCCAATATATAGATCGTTTTCTTCCTGCATTAGATTGATTCCTAGGTATTTAACTTTTCTGACAGTACTTTGAAAGGTATGGTTTCCCTAATTTCTCTCTCAGTGAGTTTTTTGATTTTGCACAGGAATGTTGTTGACTTTTGAGCGTTGAATTTGTATCCACCTATGCTACTGAATTCCATTATTAAACTAGAAGTCCTTTCGGTGGAGTTTCTGGGGTTTTCTATGTAGAGTATCATGTCATCAGTGAATAATGATGATTTAACTTCTTCCTCTCCTAACCTTATTCTTTTTATGTCTCGCTGTTGTCTAATTGCTCTTGCTAATGTTTCCAGAACTATATTGAAAAGGAGTGGTGATAGAGGACATCCTTGTCTTCTTCCTGATTATAGAGTGAAAGCTTTTATTTTTTGCCCAAAGTATGATGTTTGTTGTTGGTTTGTCATACATGGCTTTTATCAGATTGAGATAAATACCATATATTCCAATTTTCTGTATTTTTTATCATGAATAAGAGTTGGACTTGGTCAAGAGCTTTATCTGCATGTATTGTAATGGTCCTGTGATTTTTGTCTTTGGCTCTATTGATATGGTGTATTACATTTATTGATTTGCATATGTTGAACCACCCCTGCATTCCTGCAATGAATCCCAGTTGGTCATGGTGTATAATCTTGTTTTGCTGCATTCTGCTTGCTAGTATCTTCTTGAGGATTCTTGCATCTATGTTCATTACGGCAACTGGCTTGTAGTTCTCTTTTTTGTTTGGGTCTTTCTCTGATTTTATTAGCAGGGTAATTACTTGCCTCTAGGAATGATTAGGTAGTATTGATTCCCTTTTAATTTCATTAAAGAGTATTGGCATTCAATCTTCTCTAAATTTCTTATAAAATTCAACAGTGAATCCACCAGGACCTGGTCTTTTGTTGGTGAGTTTTTAATTATATTTTCAATCTCATTAACTGATATTGGATTATTCAGAATTTTTATATCTTCTTTGGTAATTTATAAATATCTAGGAATCTGTCTATTTATTCTGTGCTTTCCATCCTATGAGAGTCAAGATTTTCAAAGTAGTTATTGGCGAGCTTCTGAATTTCCATAGGATCTGTAGTTATTCCACCCTTTTCATTCCTCACTGCATGAATTGAGTCTTTTCTTTCCTTTTTTGTAATAAAGGCAGCTTAGGTGTTTATCAAATTTATTTATTCTTTCAGAGAACAACTTTTCAAATCATTGATTCTCTGTATTGTTTTCTTAGTCTCAATTGTGTTCATTTCTGCTCTGATCTTTATAATATTCCCCCTCATATGGACTTTAGGCTTCTCCTGCTCTGCTTTTCTTAGAGGCCAGAGGTGCAACATTAGTTGTTTTTTTGTGCTCATTCTCTTTTCCTGATGTGACAATTCACTACTGCGAATTTCCCTCTTAGGACTGCTTTCATTGTGTCCCACAGGTATGTTGTATTTGCATTTTATTTAACTGTTGGTATTATTTAATTCTTCTTTAATTCCATCTGTGACCTTTTGATTGTTCATGAGGGTGTTATTTAATTTCCATGTATTTATGGAGTTTTTGCAGTTTCTTTTGCCTTTAATTTCCAATTTCATTGCACTATGGTCTGATAATATGCATGGGATAATTACAATTCTTTTGCATTTATTTAAGCCTGCTGTATGGGTTAGTATATGGTCTATTGTAGAAAATATCCTATGTGCAGCTGAGAAGAATGTGTATTCTGATGTTATTGGGTAGAACACTGTAAATATCTATTAAGTCCATTTGTTCACAGGTTTAGTTTGGTTCTGTTATTTCTTTTTTCATTTTTTGTCTAGTTGATATATCTTTTTGTAGTAGTGGGGTATTAAGGTACCTTGTTACAATTATGTTATTATTTATTTGATTTTTCATGTCTATTAGTGTTTATCTGATATAGTTAGGTGCTTCTGTATTTGATGCATACATATTTATGATTGTTATCTCTTCTTGAAGTTTTCCCTTAACAAGTATGTATAGATCTTTATTTCCTTTTATCATTCTTAATTTGAAGCTTACAATGTCTGCAAACAGAATAGCTACCCCTGCTTTTTTCTGTGTTCTTGTTGACTGGAGTATTGTTTTCCATCCTCTGACTTTCAGTCTATGAATTTCTTTTTGAGCTAAATGTGTTTCTTGCATGCAGCATATTGTTGAATTTTGTTTCTTGATCCATTCTGCCAGTCTGTTTCTTTTGATTGGTGAATTGGGGCCATTTACATGGATGGCTATAACTGATATGCATTTGCTTATCTTTGTCAAGTTATTTTCTCACTGTTGGTTCCATGCTTTTCCCCTCTGTGTAATTCAGCTGTTGAATTGTTATTTCCTGATCCCTTGTTACTTTAAACAGATCTTTCCTTTCATGATCACTAGCCACAATCCTGTCTTCAAGGTCTAAAAGTTTATCTTCAGTTTTGTTCCAGCAGTTTTACCAGTTTTCAATGGAATTTTTAATTTCCTGAATGAATTCATTTCATGCTTTCTATTTCCTTTCTATATTGATCATTCATTGTTTCCATCATTTTCCTATTGTCCCTTTTTTTATCTATCTCTACTGTAAATTTGCTTAGCATTTTTTTATGGTTGTTGTCATTTCTATTTTTACATGAGAGGTTATTTTTTATCTCATTTCCCTATAGCCTCAAGGATTTGTCTCCTTACTTCAGTTGCTATCATTTCAAAAATTTCCAATGTGTCTTACATTTTCTTCTATCTCACTGTTTCCTGGACTTGTTCTGGGTGGGCTGGAGGTTTGAGAATACATTCTGCTTCTGCATCTTATTTCTATTTCAAAAATTTTTATTTTGTTTTCTGCATTCATCCTTGTAAGTTTTTGTAATAGATAGCTGTATCACTGTTATCAAGTCTATTCCAGGAAAAGTCTGTTTTTGAGGGATGTCTTTGGTTTGTAGGAGATTCTTGGGTTGTGTCTATCCCAAAATCCTACCTTCCCAGTTAATTAGAAAGAGCTGTTGGTGTCTGTTTGGTTCACTCCCCACTCCTTTGGTGCTGGAATGTGGTAAGGTTATTATGCCAGAGCTTCCCAGTATTGTTATAGAAGGAGAGCAACTGATCACAACAGATATGACATCCTAGCTAAAGTAGTATAATTAACAATAACAATAGCATCAAGCACACTTTACAAACTGATAAGCTGTGGTAACTATTAATTTTGTACCTTAAACCATAGGAGCAAAATCTACAAGTACATACCAGAACAGACTGTAAACTGACAGCTTGTATGCAAAGTGTTTCCCCTTGGTAGAACAGTTTTACACTGTGGTGGGGAAATTTAAGAAAGATAGTAGATAAAGATAACTGAAAAGAAAGTAGAAGCAAGGCTGGGGGACAGAGGATGATCACACACTCTTTGGGCAACTGGAGAAGCGGGCAGAAGAGAGAGAATGAGGGAGCACGCAAGGGGTTATCTGAACTTGATCTCTCGGTTTGGGGGGTGGGGTTAGTTTTCTGTGGCTGGAGTTTTCCCCAGCCATTTAGAAAGGAGAATAAAGAGAAAAAAGGAAGAAAAGGGAGAAGGGTCAGCTCCACCCATCTGTCTCTATTCCCTGCATCTTTGCTTCCAGCATAATGCTGGTTCATCTAACTTACCAGCTGTTGGCTCATTTTATTATGGCTGCTTCTGACAATTTCACACTGCCGGTCCTGCCTATGTCGCCTGTGCACACTGACTGCAGCCCTACTCTGTGGCTGACATCCCCACAGGTCTCTGTCTTCCCATGCTGTTCACCTGAACCCCAGCAGCTGCAATGGGAGGGGCTGATCTCCAGGCCTTCCCACACTGTTCGCCTGGATCCCTAGATATAATTTTAAGTCTGTCTATTTCTCACAACTTCTGTTACTACTACCCTGCTCCAAACTACCATCATTTCTCTCTAGATAACTAGATGACAGTAGGACTCCCACTCCTCTAGTTTCACTAGTTGTGAAAACCAAAAATCACTCCAGATATTGCTAAAGCCCCTGGGGCTGCTCAGGGTTCAAAATCACACCCTGTTCAGAGCTATTGGTCTAGGTTATTGCTAGCAGTCTCCTTACTCATTTCCCTTCTTCATGCTTGCCCTTCTGAAATCTATATTCCGCCCAACAGGCTGAGGGATCCCATCGTGAACATAAATGATCATATCCCGCCCTGGCTTCAAACATTCGCATGGCTTCCTTTGCACTTAGCATGCAGCTGAGGGCTTTATTATTTCCTTCTGCCGTCACCTTCAGTTATTATTCTGCAGTCACTCTGGCATTCTTTGTGTCCCTCCAGCTTCCCAAGTTCATTTCTATCTCCGGCCCTTTGCCTTTGATGTTTCCTCTGCCTGAAATTCTCTTCCCAGAAAGCGTGTGTGTTATAATGCAACAGTCAACCTAATTTTAAATGTCTTTTTAGGATTTCTCTGAACATCTAGCCCCAGTCAAAGAGGTCTCCATCATAGTACCCTGTTTTATGACCCTATAATTTATTACATGTTACTCTATAATTACTCTCTATCATATTACCCTATTTTTTTATTACCCTATTTTTCTTTATTAGAAATTATATTATTCATTTCTACCTCTTCATTATCTGCTAATTAAAATGTCAACTCTGTGATAGAAGAAGCTAAATTTTGATTTAGTTTGCCACTTTATCTTTAGTAATTTTTAAAGTGCCTGGACAAATCAAGCAGTCAGAGAAATATGAACTAAAAAAGTTTTTGCTGATTGCATACCTACGTGAATCAGATACTGGGTTTTGGTTTGAGGCTATAAAAATTAATTAGCGAGACATGGTTCTTGGCCTCAAGGAGTTTGAACAAGGGAAGTTTCAGAGAAAAATGTAATTAGAATACAGAACAGTAAATTCTACAATAGAGGAAGACAGGGTTAGTAGCACGAACACTTAATGCATAGCTGGGGCAGCCATCCCACAAGGAGGCATGAATGAGTGGGTCCAGAGGAGTAAGGTGGAGTTAGCTGGATGAGTGCATGTTATGGTTTGAGTCTTATGCCCTCTTTCCCAAAGTTGTATGTTAAATTGCTAAACCTCAGTACCTCAAGATGAGGACTTTGGACTGCGCTCCAATTTACTATGCTAACGTCCTTATAGGAAGCAGAGGTTTGCATGCACAGAATCAGGAAGGACCACACGAGGGAAGACCCTGTGAGGCACAGCAAGAAGGCAGCTATTGATGTGCCACGGACAGAAGCCTGAAACAGATCCTGCCTTGTGGCCCCCAGAAGAAGCCAACGTTGCTGACACCTTGGTCTCTGAATTCTCACTTCAGGAATTATAAGAAAATGCATTTCTGCTATTTAAGCCCCCCAGTTTGAAGTCCTTTGCTCTGACAGCTGTAGCAAACTGCTAGACCAGGTCAGAGAAAGAATAGGAGGGTGGGGTGGACAGCACTTGAGTGTGGAGTGAAACTGGGTGCAGACAGGAGAGGAGGCTGGAGAGGGAAGCAAAGGCCGCTCGGGACGGCTGGTTCCCGGATTTCAGCACCGTAGTGAAGGTGCTCAGGATCCCTGGAAACCCACAGGCAGCAGATAAAGTGGTCAGATTTGCCTTCGAGAGAAAGAATTTCAGTGGCAGCATGATGGATAGATTTTAGGAAAGGAACAGCAGAGTTCTGAGAGCAACCAAGAGGCACATAGCTTTGGACTCCCAACAGACAGCTGTTATCCTATCCTGGCTTTTCCACTTACAAGCTTTATGGTGTTTTCCTAATTTCCCTCTCAGTGGGTTCATTACTGGTATATAGGAACACTACTGATTTTTGTGTGCCGATTTCTTTATCCTGCTACATTGCTGCATTTGGCTATTAACTCTAGGAGTCTTTTGGTGGAACATTTAAAATTTTCTACATAAAGGATTATGTCATATTTAAATAAGGGTAATTTGATTTCTTCTTTTCCTGTATGTATTCCTTTTATTTCTTTTTGTTGCTTGATTTCCAGTGAGATCCCTTCTAGGGATCTTTCCAAAGAGTAAGCCATAATATTGCAGTGATACATGCACACATGTGTTTATAACAGTACAACTCATGATAGATAAATCCTGGAAGTGGCCTATATGTCCTTCATCACATCAGTGGATAAAGGAAATAAGGTATTTACATGCAGTAGAGTATGATTTTGCTATAAAGAAGGGTGAACTTGAGTCACTTGTTGGCAAATTCATGTACCTTTAGACTATAATGTCAAGTGAAATATATCAGACACACTAGCTGAAAATTGCATGGTTTCTCTTATGCAAGAAACCCAAATATAAATAAATCCAAGAGCAAAGTAAAAGGTAGACAGTAAGAAACAGGGAGATAGAGCTTCTGCAGTTGGGAAAGGAGCTAAGAGATGGGGAGAGAGTAGGGGGAAGAGTTGGGAGAGGGGTATGAAAAGAATTAGTGTGTGTTATGTACACGCACCATTCCCCCACAATGAATCTAATCATTATGCACCACAAACAGTACTAAGAAAAATAAAGCTCCCGTGTTCTCTTTGCAGTAGTCTGCTTTCACGCTGTAGCATGTACATTTTACCTACTGTTAATTAGCACAAATTTGCTCTGCAGAGCATGTTTCTTGCTCTTCTCTCTCTCTCTCTCTCTCTCTCCCTTTCTTCCTTTCATGCTTTTTGAGACAGAGTCTTGCTTTGTAGTGCAGACTGGTCTTGAACTCATTGTGCAGCCCGGGCTGAGCTGAAACTCACAACAATCCTCCTTCCTCAGTCTCCCAAGTGCTAAGATTACAGGAATGCACCACCACATCAAGCTTCTTTTCTTATCTTTAATCAGTATGAAACCTCACTACCTTTAAAATAAAAGGAAAACAAATATTTTTAAAAATAAAAAAACTCTATGATCTCAGACCAGTTTTTATCCTTTGGCTTCTATTTACTCACTTGTAATTATAAGCATAATAATTTTTACCGCATGGGATGGTATGAGGATTAAATAATACAGCATGTGTAAAATACTTGGAATAATACCTGTGACATTGTAGGCAATAAATGATTGACAACTATTAAAATATCTAAGGCAGTAATAGATCTGAGAAAATGGACAAGACTGAGAAATCTTAAAAATGAATAATCTTGAAAACATTGGCAATTAATGTTTGGAGATAAGGCAGAGGTTGAAAACCGCTCTCAGACTTTTGACTTGGGCAGCTTCTGGACTGCAATGTCATTCACCAGAGTAAGGAAGAGAGAAGTGTAGTGGGGAAGAGGATGAGCTTAATTTGCATATTCAAAGTTTGAAGCGTTTTGGTATATTTTAGGAAAGTTATACTTGGGATCATTGAATGTAAAGATCAAGGTTCAAGAAAGTGGCTTGAGGTGGATATGCAGACTGATCGGTAAGACTTTTCAGAGGAACTGCAGATTGGGAAGAGAAACAATACAGGCAAAATTCCAGAGAACTATCCTTAGGCGGAAGGGGAGACAGAGTAGGAGCCTAAGGAAAGGAAACTCCAAAGAAGTAAGAGGAAAAAAAAACCCCTCAGCCAAAAGGGCAGAGAAGTTCTTAAAGGAATATTGTTAACAGTGCAGAAGTCAAAGCGAAATCAGACTAGGTAAGGGCCAAGCCATGCCTATTGGCCTATGTAATACCTAGACATAAGATGTGATTTCCAGGGGAAGGTGCTTTCGTGGAGCGACAGAGGTACGACAGAGGTACGATTCCTGCTATAATGGGCCAAAGAATAAGTGACGGTGAGGAAGTGCAGTGAGACCGTGAACTTTCTGATAGAGGAGGGGAAGGGGGCTCTACAGGCAGAAGGGAAAAGGCTTTGTTCCCTCGCCCCTTACAGCCTGTTCCCCACCACCCTCGCCTAAAGTCTTATGTTCATGAATGGAACTCAAGTGCTCTATTTATTTAGAAAGGAGAAAGTATTATAACTTTAATTTCACGAACTTGAAATCTTGAATTGTTATCAATTGTCATGTTAGGCAAAAACTACAGATTACCTGTACCTGTGACTGTCAGAAATATTTTTTCATATCGTTTTACAGTTGTCGCAGAATCTCAAAATATCATTTATACTCATCACTTTATGAAATTATAGTAGCTATTTAAAACCTGCTGCTAGGTCTTATAAATAAATTGTTTAAAGTGTTTTGATATCTCTATTCAAGTGTAATTATGTATTTGTAATCTATGTACTTTACGTTTAAAAAAGTATTTTTGAGGAATCTATAGGCCTTCTCAGATGTCAGATTTCCAGATGTCTTTGGAATGCAAAGATAAGACTTCCTGCTCACGTGTTACATAAGCTATGTATCTCTTCCATTATCTCAACTTTTTGCTGCTGCCCTTCTTTTTATAACTCATAATTGTTCACATGTTTTTGCAAGGAAAAGAGCCATGTGTCTCTGCATGCCTTTCAATTGTTCTGACCATCTGTTAGTCCTATGACTTTTCACCGGGTCATGGGTATAGCACCTGATTTGAGACATAGGTTGATTCAAATATTTATTTATGTATTTGCTCACCATAAAAAAATATTGAGCATAAAATACTGTGTTACAGAGTTGGGTATGCAGCACTGTTACCTCCTAGTAATTTTATAATTAGCCAAAAGAAAAGAAAGACTTATGTATAAGGTATAAGGTGCTTTACTTATTATATATGAGGTAGGAGAGGAAACTTCATTTGGTAACATTGAAAATGAAGAGAATGTCATGAAAAGATTGTGTTTGCCAAGACTGGTTAAGTAATAATGTTCAGAAATCCAGCGCTATATTCCCTGAAAATCTTCTGAAACACCAAACATAATGGAGTAAAATAGATTTTCCCCATGAAACAATGTTCATAATCACTACAAGTAAAAATATTAGACATTTATTTAAAAAGAAATTTGATATAAATTATCACTTTTTTCTGTGATGGGGGAAAGGGGAAGAAAGAGAAAAAGAAAAAATATATTTGTACTCTGATTAACTAATATGAAGGCAACAATGTTCAATGCATCAACTATTGTAACTGTCCTACTAACCTGTGTGCAAACTTGGCTTCATTGTTTGTTTATCTTGCTTCTCTTTAAAATAAGAAAAGAATTATCAGATTTTGCATAAATGAGTTCCTGATACCTACTGGCCAAGTGTGTAACAGCTAAAATTATTAATCCCATTTCTTTACCAAAAGAACTGCATGTCAGATCCGAGCTTTCCCTTAATGACCAAAGAACATGAGATGTTTGGGAATGATAAAAAAGGTCTGCTTATTTTTTTAACTTGAAAAGTTTAAATATATTGAAAAAATTAAATATTTAATGCAGTTTCCTTAAGAGTAGGTAAACAGACATGGAGAGACTTAGTGCTTCGGTCAAGGTCACACAGGTGGGGTGGCCAGTGGACAGTACAGTAAGGTTTCTGCTCTGTGTTCCCAGGCAAGGTGAGGATTGAAGTTGATTGTTGACCTTTCTTTTTTCTTATTTGACTCAACTATTGAGCAATTTTATTACTGGTGATATCACAAATACATTTTATATTTCAAAAGTCCTTCATTTGTATTAAAGTCTGGTTTATTGAACTAAAATTTCCGTAAAGTAAAATTCATCAAGTGTATGAATTTTGCTGAATGTGCATAGTCACAAAACCTCCACCACACTCAAGAGCTAGAAGATTTCTATCAACCTCTAATGCTCTCACCCTGCCCTTTGTACTCAGCCTAGCCTTTCACTCCTGGTCCTGGCAGCTGTGGATCTATTCCTAGCCCTACAGTGCTGCATTTCCTACAGTGTCATACAGCTGGAACCCACGTGTCTGTCTTCTTTCGTTTAGCTTAGTACTTGTGAGATTCAGCCAGTTATTGCAAGTGTCAGTAATTTGTTCCTTTTATTGCATATAGTGTCCTACTGTGTAGCTAAACTACAGTATGTCTCCTTTAACCAGCTGGTGGGAATTTGAGCCGTTTTAATATCTCTTTCACTCTCTCTCATACACACACACACACACACACACACACACACACTTTTCAGTGAACAAGAGTGTGGCATTTCAATAATATAAGCAATATTAACGATCAGGTCAGGGTAATTGGTACATCTCTCTTCTCAGAGAGTTGTTATTTTTTTGGGTTGGAAACATTTGAAGTCTTTTCTAGTAGCAATTTGTAAATATTCAGTTAATTGTCAACCACAGTTCTTTCACTGCACCAAATCCAACTGCACCCCACAAGGGTCAGTCATCCTCTCACAACCTCCCCTCCCCCATACCTTTCCCAACCTCAGTAACCAATATTCTCTTCATTATTGGATCAACTTTTAAGTTCCGCATATAAATAAGATTGTCTTTCTGTGCCTGACGTATTTTACTGAACATAATATCCTCTGGTTCTGTTCATGTTGCTACAAGCAATAAGATTTCATTCTTTTTAATGGCTCAATAATATTCATATATATATGAAATTTTCTTCATTCATCTGTTAATCAGCATATGTGGATTCTGTGTCTGCCTATTCTTGGCAGAAGAGTGCTGCAGCAGACATGGGAACATAGGTGCCTCTTCACCTTATTGATTTCACTTCCTGAACATGTACCCGAGCACTGAGAAGGCTATATCATATGGTAGTTCCATTGTTAGAATTCTGAGGAACACTATCCGGTGTTCCATGAGGGCTGTATTAATTTGCATGCTCCCCAACAGTATAGAAGAACTCTGCTTCCTCCATATCTTCACCAGCATTTCTTATTTTTTGTCTTTTTAATACTATCCATTCCGATTGGAGTGGAAATCTACTGTTATCCTCATGACAGCTCCCTTATGTGTGACTTGATGGACCTCTTTCAGTGCTTTTAACATTCCGCTTTGACTTTGACTGTTGGAGTACAGTGAGCCTTGCAGACAGTCTCTTTGGATTGAGTCTGAGGTTTTGTGAGCTTTATTAATCATACTGTTTACAACTCTCCTATGACTTGGGAAGTTTTGAGCTACTATTTTATGAAATATGCTTTCTGTGCCTTTCTTGTTCTTATTCCCCTGTGAAACACGGTAATGCAAATATTTGTATGCTTAAAGGTATTCATAGGTCCCATGGTCATTCTTTATTATTTTTCTTTTTTTTTTAATGCAAAAGATCTGTACTCACAATCAGGAATTCCTTCTTCTGGTTCATTTAGGCCATTGTTGATCTGAGTTATATTTTTTCATTCATTGAATTCTTCAACTTCAACATTTCTCTTGTTTTTAAAAATAACATCTTTGTTAAACTTATTATTCATATTGATACTTTTCTATAGCTCCACTGAAAAGGTGTTCTTAATCAAAAGCGCTTATAATGATTTTTAACTTTGCTTTTTTTTTTTTTGGCAAGGTCTCACTGTGTAGTCCAGGCTGGCCTTGAACTCCCAACAATCCTTCTGCCTCAGCCTCCCAAATGTTTGGATTCTAGGCTTGCACCACCACATCCCGTTTACCTTTACTCTTTTAAGGCTACTTGGTTCCCTGGCAGGGCATGTAAATTGTTAAGAATGTTAGTTAGTTGGGTTGCACTGACATCTGCTGGTAAGAAAGTAAATTCCATAAAAACTGTGTGACATGTGGAAGTCTTCAAAACTTGTGGTGGTATTCTGGGTTTACCAAATTAGTGGCTATGAAAATTTCTGATTCATATTTCAGTTTGAGTCCAGTAGTTTGTCAGCCTTTGGCAACTCTCTTTGTTGGCCAGTGGAATCCTTTAAACAGTAATTTAAAAAGTGAAATTCATCTTTTAAATTGTAACCCCTTCCAATCCATCACATCTTCAAGGCTTTCAGAACTATGTAGTTAGAATTCACTTTGAGAAAACTCTTTTGAGGAGGTGAGTTTAGCCTGTAGTGGAGGCAGCAAACTCTAACAGAGCTCCCTTCAATAGAAATATTTTTTTCTTGACAGGAAGTATAACATGGCTACACTTCAAAACCTACTATTTCAACATTCTAATATAGAGTTGTAGATTTCTTTTTTATTGTCTTTTTGAGACAGGATCTCGCTACGCAGTTCAGGCTGGCCTTGTAGTTCAGGCTGGTCTTGAGCTTGCAATGATCCTCCTGCCTCAGCCTCCTGAGTGCTGGGATTACAGGTGTGTACCACCGTACCCAGCAAGGGTCATGGAATTTTATAATTGGGAAGAAATGTATTAATTATTTAGTTTGCCCTCATCACTTTTGTAGCTGTAGAAATTGAGGTGTACAGTAGATAAATTTAAATAATTTTTGTCACTAACTCATACTAGAAAAAGTTATGTGATTGTCCCATTCCAGAATTTTCTATATAAATTATCTTCACTAGCTGTGTTTTGCTTATGTTTATTGTTTAAACTAAAAATATACACACATAAGTGTGCTTAAGAATTTATATTTATCTTATTTCAACACATGTACCCAACTTTCTTTAGCTAGAGACATGCTAGTAAAATACACAGTGTATTGCATAATACTACACTGATTGTTCAGAAATATGTACTTCTCTAGACAATCAAGATTTATTGTTGATTTCTTCAGTTGTGAAAACAGATATATGGATCACAGAAAAAAATCCTTAACTGGGGTAATTCCTGACCAGAATTGGGGGTCACAGAATCATGTACCAGACTTTATAAGCAAATTCATATAAGCACATTATGTAAGCATGCTTGTATAATGCACAAGTTCCTTCTTTATTTTGTGCCAGTAGGCATTGTTATATGGGTCGAACTTTAGAAATACAATTTGCATTGTGGGAAAGCATGCGTGTAGATACATTAATAATGAAATATTCTATGATACAATGACAAGCATTTTTTTTTCAATCTCAGTATTACAGAAATTCTTTGGTGAAGGTCTGTCCCGTGTGCTGTATATTTAGCAGCGTCCTTGGGCTCTGCTTACTAGGTGCCAGTAGCACATTGTAACAGAAAAGCTTCCCAACAGTGCCAGATGCTCCGGAGTGTGGGTGAGGGGTGAGCCCAGTTAAGAACTACTGCTATAAAGTAAGGTTGCTTTCTTCAGTTTTTTTTAAACTACTTAAAAAATTTCAGTGAATAATTTCCCTTTCATTTCCAGATGAAATACCTTTAACTATCTTTCCTGTGCTGCAGCTACAGTGGGTTACTTACTTTTTCCTAGTACCTGCAACATGTGTTCTCCTTTCTCAAGCCCCTGCGTTAATTATGACATAGCCACACTGCACAACCAAGTGTCTCCTTTTAACCCTGGGTTAAGCTGCTTTCTGTATCTGTGATGGCTTTTAAAACATTGTTTCATTTTCCTGATGCTGTATTTTGTGTACATTACAACCTTAGAAAATGAAATGAACCTGTAAAACGTTAGGGTAGTATTTTTATTCTCATTCTGTATATAAGGAAATTAAGTGCCTGTTTCTGGTATAGCAAAGGTTTTCTTTTTGTCCCTAGTAAGTATAATTTTGTAAGTATTTGGGTTTATATTTAGAGGGTCTTCATGAGAGGAAAAAGGAAGGAAGAGAGGTAAAGGACAAAGGATAGATGAGGGAAAGAGGAGAAAGAAAACAAGGTTGGGAAACCTCTTGAAATGATAAACTGTGATTATTCATTTGTTTGTTTGTTTGCTTGCTTGCTTGAGGCAGGATCTTGCTACACACTCCAGGCTGGCTTCCAACTCATTATGTAGCACAGGAGGGCCTTGGAGTAGTCCCGCCTCAGCCTCCCACATCCTGCCTCATCCTCCCTGGCATCAGAGGCATGTGCTACCATGGCTGGCTAGACAGTAATCTAATCTTACCATTGAAGTCACCGTAGCATCCTTTGAGATTAAGGTCCTTTAAACTCCTCCAGCGTTCACAGCAGTACCCTCATCCCAGCCCTTAGGGCTTCCCAAGGGGAACAAATCTGGGAATTTTTGGTTGCTTCCAAATGGTTTATTGCTAAGAACAAGGAAAGGTCAGCACTTTACTTTCTATACTCAAGTCAGGGAGCAGCACTTCTAGCTTAGATTGCCCTTGAATCTTTCCTTTTGATAGTTGCTTGCCTTTCTAGGCTTCTCAACACGGTTCTATGAATGAGAAGCCTTTCAAGTCTTCCAGCACTCAGATATTTTGCACATGGAATAAAGAAAAGAAAAATTTAAATACATGATGCTGGGACGATTGATGGGAAGCAGGTGCTCTCAGAGTTAATATTGTGTTGCTATGGCAACATTTCTGGAGGCATTTATGTACCCAAAACTCTAAAAACATGAGTATTACATTATTGAACTTGATTTTAAAGAAATAATTAGATATGCTAAAAAATGTGAACTCAAGGCAAGAATGCTTATCCAAATGCTGTTAGAATATTAAGAAATTATCAAATAAAACGGTGACATGATCACCTAAATCATGGCTCATTCATACAAGGAAATACCAAATAAATCATGGTACTATCATGCAAACAAATATATGCCTAAAAAGTCCGCAGGAATTGGGAGGGGACTGTTAATTTCTTCTTTAATATGCTAAATTGCTAGAATGAATATGTACTGCCACAGTGATAATGCAGGTGAAGGAAAGAATGCAAATGAGAATTCAGGGCTCATTGCTATTGTTATGCAGAAACAATCTCCTGCACATCTCACCTGGTGAGCCCAGGGCTTTTCTGTGTGTGGGTGATGCGTTGTGGGATAAACACATTTTATGATCAATACCTGATCACCCAAAGCTTTCAAAGCACTGTGCTACATTTTACACCACCTGTGACCATTAATCCTGGTATCAACTTCAGTAAATTAAGAAATGACTAGCAGATCAGGAAAGCATGCTTCTGGGAGTACCTGGCTGTGTCAAGCAGGCATGGTCTTGGGTACTATAGACGGTCCCTCTCCTGGCACTGGTGCCCTGCTTTGCTTCCCAGCTGCCTACACAAGCTATCTCCTTTATTTAAGAAGAAAGAAAAAAGCAAGGTAGATACTATTCTCATTTTGTAGGTGAGGAAATTGAGGCTCTGAGTGGTTAATGAAATGTCTAGCAAGGACTTGAGCCCAATTCTTCTAATGGCAAAATCTGCACTCCTAAGATACATTGCCTCTCATGCACTTTTAAGTCCGAGAATCTTTTTGGATGAGTGTGTCAAGAATAAGAAGTGGGAAAAAAATCTCACGTGAAGAAGTACAAATGGCAAATAAATACATGAAAAAATGTTCAACGTCATTAGTCACTCGAGAAATGGAAATTAAAACAACACTGATTCCATCTCACCCCAGAAAGAATGGCTACCACAAGAAAGGAGCCAATAACAAATGCTGGAGGGGCTGGGGGAAAGGAGCTTTCTCCACTGCTGGTAGCTGCAGACTGGTGCAACCACTGTGGAAATGCCTGGAGATTCCTCAAAAAACTAGGATCAGAGGTCCCATTCAACCCCAGAACTCTTCTAGTATTTTCCCAGAAGAGTTAAAAACATCATACCAGTGATATTTGTGTACTCATGTGTATAGCAGCACAATTAGTAATAGCTCAATCTTGAAAACCCAAATGTCCAACTGAAGAATGGATAAAAAAGATGGTATTTTTATACAGTGGAGTATTACTCAGCTATAAAGAAAGATAAACTATAGAGGCTTTTATAGGTAAATGGATGAAACTAGAGACAATACTCGTAAGTGAAATAAAATTCACGTGTAAACATCGTATTTCCTACTATAAGAACGTGAAAGAGTATATAAAATCCGAAAGGTACAACAGATATTGTGAAAAGGAAAAGAAACTGCTCAAATAGGAAGGAGCAACTGGTATGGAGGAGGGGAGAGGAAAAAGAAAGGAAGAGGAAAAAATATGTGTATGTATACACAGGATAGCTAATTGTGCTACTAACATGTTAGTTTACTGAAAGGAACTGTTAATGTGTAATTGTTCAGTCTCGCATGCCTATATCTGGTTACATGTGCAACCATTTTGAAGATGACATTATGTAATATAAGAACCACTGTTAATATCCTATCATGTTTTGAAATTCTGTCTCATTTTCATTGTTCTCTGTTTTGTTTTTTTAAATGAAAAAATTTATATCTATATACAGGATAGCTGGGATAGGTATACTGCTGATCTCTGTAGTTTGAAAGGAACAGTCAAATCTTAAAATTTTTTTTCTTGACCAATTTTGTATGCTTGAATCTGCTAATCAGAATGACTGATCTTAAAAGATGCCGTATAAGAACCATTGCTGAACTCCTACCATCTTGTACAGTGAAGCTCTGCATTATTTCCAACGTTGCTTTTTGTTTAATTACTTGTTACTGTCTTTACTTGCTTGGTCAGTCTTACATGCTTATGTCTGGTGGACTGGGCAACTTCGCTGAAGACAACAGCAGGCAATGAAGCAGCCATTGCTGATTTCCTATCATTCTGTTTTGAGGTCATGTATCGTTTTTGTTCTTTTTGTGTTGCTTTGATTTTGTCTTCACTGTTTTGATTTCTTAAAAAAAAAAAAATAAAACTTAAAAAGTAAAATAAAGTGAAAAGAAATAAGTGTTCAAGGAAAGATGATTTTGGTAATTATGTCACGCTGACAGCAAGTTTAAGGCAATATGGGAAACGAAATCGGAGTGTTTTCCCAAAGGGAGACTTTCTGACGAAAAACTTAGCTAATTTTTTACTTCTCAGCAATAGAGTACACAGGAATTTGTAAAGAGATACACCACAAAAAATGAGTCTACTGAATCAACATGGAACACATGGATGGTTAAAGTTTATTTATCAGATAATGGAATACCAAGATGCAAAAAAATACTACCAAGGTTTGCGAAAGCCGATAATTTACGCTATTTTTAGTGAGGTTCCAAGTTTTTTCTTTATATGACATTAAAACACACACTCCAACAAATATAAAAAAAGCAAAATATACTGAGTGGCACGATGACATCATAATTAGCACATCAACCACGGTCATTTTCTTACTCTCACAGCTTTGCAATCTTGAGACTGTACAGATAAGAAGCACTACCACCTCAGTGGGAAGGGGGAAGGAGAAAAAGATGGAGGTTTAAGGTATTCCTTGCCATGGTGGCGAAAAGGGACTAGCCAGACATGGAGGGACACGATACTATCCACCTAATGGAGCGGTAAACCCTAACAAGAAACTGAGGAGGGCCCCTCCGGGATCCTGCTGTGCCTCAGTTATACTTTCGAGTAACTATGTGCTGCAATCCCATCAGGATACATAGTACCTTAGAGGGCTTTTGAAAAAAGAAAAGAGTTCTGAAGGCAAGTGTGTGTAATACCCAGCTCTTCAGTATATCCGTGAGCTGTATTACGCTTTAGGAGTAACAATGCTTTGATATAAAGGATTGTAACTTCTCCTAACTCCTACTTAATCAGTTTTGGAAGTTACATGTTTCTTAAATATATACTTTATGTAAAATATAAAAATAAACATACATTCTCAGGTCAGATTCAGTGACAAAACACGGTTACACCTTTACTCCTTGCTGCATATCAAGTTGCACGTAAGAACCAAAGCCTGCATATTGTTGGTGATCCATGCATTATGCTTACAGAACTCAAGTAACAACTAGATGTCCCTTATACCCTAAAACTTACCCTCCCAGTTACAACAGACTTAACTACAAAAATAAAAGTACCGACGTTTGCATCTAAACCACGCTGGGTGGTAAATCTGGTTGGAAGGGCCACAAGGAACGCACTGGGAGCTAAACACGGATTTTCCTTGTTTTCACATGGATGGAGATGATTCTCGCCTTACATGGCTTTTCCCTATGCTGCAAGCTTTTGCTAAACAGGCATTTCAGGCTTGAAAATAAAACAATCCCTTTCAGTGAAAAAGCCAAGAAACACCTCTCTGGAGTTTCTGATCCTGGAAATGGCTTGCTTTTGGTCCTTAAGGCAAACGTCAAGAATCAAATAAATTGTTGAACAGCTTCAGGTTGTAAACAATACAAATGCTGGCCAAGGAGTTAACCTTGGATGAAAACATTTTACAAGAAGGCCGGTGTGGATAAAACCAGCTTCTTTGTTCTTGAGGTTAATGTGACTTTTATATTCTAGAAGTGTTGCATATTTTTTCTATCGTAGGGACTTCTGGACTAGATAAAAGTTCACAATGTTACTTAAAAACAAAAATACATAGCATGGAGAAACTACTCAAGTATCAAGCAGTGTTCAGGTTTGTTTCTGTTTTACTTTCACATTTTACTTTTGTGGTTGGCATATGGAAAACCAAATTGGGAAATCATAATGTTGGAGTATTTTAATGGCATGCTGTCATAGATTTTAACAAGCTTATTTATACAATAAGATCGCTGCAGAAAGTGCTCAGCTCGATGCCACATTCCAGAATAGCCACTGTTGGTTTCTTTTTCTGAATTGACCATGTTTACAGGTTTCACAAATATCCCTGATGTCTTCCCAATGTGCTTAGCGATGATAAAATTCATGGCAATATCATCACAGTTTTGGGTTTCATCTATTAAAGCGTGGGTGGCTGAGGGCTGTCTCTGAAAGAGGTCGAGATACTTGGTGCTGAAGAACGAGGCCCCGATGAGCACCATGGAGTACTGGTCCCCATTTCCGCACCCTGGCGCTTGCTGTTCAAAGCCTCCGTAACTATAGATACCTGATGAAGTAGAGACGTGCTTTCTAGGGATGAATCCTACAATCTGATCAGGAAATTGCTGAGGAGAGGGAAAAAGAGAATTTAAGTGTGGCGTTTCTTCAAGCAGACAGTGAAGAAGGGTATTTATTACAGAAAGAATAAAACTGATTCATCAACTTTTTCTTATTACCCATTTCTATATCTTAAGTCATCTAATTCCAGTCAACTTTATTAATCTATAACTTTACAGGTGAAGTTCCATCACAACCCAACTCTCTGAAAAAAAAAAAAGCTGTAATCTCACACATATCCTTCTAATTTTAGTATCATATAGTCTTGACAAATTCCAGCCACTCAAAAGTCTAGTCCTTCAAAGTCTGCTGTGAGAGAAGTTGCTTGAATAGATGCTATTTACTGTAGGAGTTAAGATGTAATGTGATTATTCTGAAAAACTGTTTGTCTCTTTGGTTGTATGAAATTATAGTTCTCTCTATATAATTATACTGTTTTTCCATATTGATTTAATGTTTCTCAAAGTTACTGTTGACTTTAAACATTATAAATATCTTTATATTTTTATTTTTTTTAGCTTGGGTATTTCCTTTTTAAAATATAAACAATGTAAATTATATGCAATTGGTTCAAACAGTTTGGTTTGCAAGCAGAAGTGTTTGGCAAAATTTTATTTTTGTTTGCAAACTCTGCATCAGGTGAGAAACACAGCCATAGACACCTTTTCCCTAGAAACCCAAATGTGGCAATCTTTTCCAAAACTGTAGAACAAATTAAGTTTGTGAACCAAGATATCACTGTGTATACATACATGCATATAAATATGAGATGTGTCACAATCTTTGAAACAAAGATAGTAGCAAAAATTTAATGATATTAATGTGAGAGTGACTAAAATAAAAACCCAGCAAACAAAAGAAAAATACTGAAGCATGGGAAAGAGGCAAACACAGGATGGAAAGCTCAGTTCATTCTTGTAAATACTTCAAGTTTCAGTCATGTATCGAACAGACTCTAAACTAGTGGTGCACACATTCAGCCAATTAGGGTGAGTTAAGCACTCACAGTCCAGGGAAGGTACGGGAGAAAACACATGGACGAAGACAACGCAAGAGTAAGCTGTAAATGTAGAGGGGTACTTTCACGGGAGCACGGAGGACAGAATGACAACACTGTTGCTGGATGAAAGTGGGAGATCAGGGAAGTATCATTCACACAGTCTGGAGAACGACAGACATTTCCCAGAGGGCTAGTGGAGGAAAAGGGAAACAATGAAAATGGAAGTAACGGGCGCGTGTGGAAGTACAGGCGGACACCACTCATCTTGCTGGCCTGTCCCTCGAATCATCACGTATGCAGGGTATGCAGGGCACTGCTCAGACTCACTGTGACGAGCCAGATTGTCCTGGGTAATAGATTCAAATTGTTCTGGATAATTTTATGAATAAAACCTAACACCATAGTTATACCTCCTTAGTTATGGTTTACTAGGATTGTTCTAACTAGCCATAGTCCTTACATTCTGCCTTCCACCATCTTTACTTTTTGAGTAAACAATTTTTTTAACCGTTCATGGAAATCTCACAGCTGAAGTATATTATATGAGAACTTTCTACCTGAAAAGCTTTAATTTACAGGGCTGGAAAAACTGCTGTGGCCACTTACCTTAGTACTTAATGTTATATCCCAAGTTGTTCATGAAGGATAGTTGTTATAGTGCAAATTAGACTGTTTATTGGGTAGCACTGTGTCTAATTATTTTGCAGGGCTTCAGACTATTTGTATGCAATGCTGGATTCAGGTGACTGTGTCGTCACTTACGAAAGTCTGGTATTATCAATCCATATCCAATAGGAAAACTAGTGAACAATAAAGTCCTGTGTACCCACGATAGGACTCAGGGAAAAACAAATGAGTAGAAACCTGCCCCCAGCACAATGGTACATGCAGAATTATTGCTGCAGAATTTGTAAACAACAGTCTTAGACCCAGGATTAAATTTTTGTTGAGGCAATAGATGCTTTTACAAAAAGTTATATACAATAGTAATATAAAAATATGTATCTCATCTGAGACACCTGTCTGTGGTCTGTGTAAAAAAACTACCCTGCATTCTAGTTTTTGGTTTATCAGATTATTTCTTCATTTTTCTCTAGAAGGTAATTCAGTTCTCCTTCCCAATTGTTATGGTTTGTGTCTGGATGTTCCCCCAAAGCCTCATGTGCTCATGGGGGCCAGGCTTTTTAGAGGCATTGAATCTAGAGTTTGTGACTGGTTCATTGTGTAGGGCTGGGATTAGCAGTGTGAGTGCTGCACCCGCTCTAGGGCAGGTACCCTGCATACAATATCAGGGAGGGAAAGACGTTTGCTCCCCACTTTGCTCTCGCTGCTTTTGGGTATCTTCCACTGCCATGAGCTGTTGCCCCTCTGCCACATCACCCTGGCTTGGGGCCAGCTGATTATGGACTGAAACCTCTACAAACTGTGAGCTACACAAACCTTTCCTTCCTTAACTTTGGGTGTTGGGTATTGTGTCTTAGCAACAAGAGAAAAGTAACTGACACACCAATATACTAAAATGTTAATTAAATATAGATAAAAATATTATAACTTTAAAGTTGGTTTAATTAAGCTTAGGAAATCTTGATTAGTCTATAACAATTCCAACTATCTTTTAGGTAAATAACTAAGTACCAGGTCTTGAGTAACTCCTAGGTTAAGCCATGTTGGCCTGAGTAAGCATTAGATAGAACTCCATACATGGATACAGCAACATTACCTGCCATACTGAGAAAGCAAAGACAAGGTCCTGGGCACTGATAAGTGTGTCATCATCTACCATGAACACCGCTGAAAGGAAACGAGAAACAAATTATACTGAACCGTCTGCAAAGGAAAGTAAAAGTACTTAAGATACAGTTGTATCTATAGAGATTGTAAATAAAGTTCCTGGTCCAATTAGTACATAAGAAATGTATTGGAAAGATTTGTCTAGTAGAAAAAAAATCTTTATGAATTATAATTGGCTTTGTAACTGCTCAAGGTGGACATAATCATTATCATTCATCATCCTAGAAACAAATGAATCTATAAGTAAATAAAGCCAAGTTTCTTTTAAGCAAATTACAACCTCAAGAAACTTACAAATGGAAAGTGACAAAAAAATTAAGCTAAATACCTTAGTATTTCCTGCTATGCAATGATGTTTGTATTATAGCACTTCTTTCTTTTTGCAGTATCTTTATCATTATGATGTCATTTTCTCTCCAGTAAACTGCATTATAAGAGCTGAGAAACTGCTCCTTTAAGCCTTTCAAAGCATGTTCTTATGATTAATTCCCCCTATACTCTTCCAGAGTGAAGACAAATGAAAGTCAGAAGTCCACATACCTGTTCCAGTTCTGATGAACCACAGCCCTTATACTTTCAGAACCCAGGTTCAACTCACCATTGGTTTCTACTTCAGGGAAGACCTGGAGACGATTTCTCATTCTGTTTGCTGTTTGCTGTTTGAAGACCACAGGGACAGGGTGAGGCCCTAGAGAATTCCATAACTCATCTGGCCCCTTCTCCCCAACATTGTTCCACACTACAATCACTTTGTGCAGATGTGGTACTGCCTGATAATGATTTAAAAGTCTCAATAACAGATCTGTTCTGTTGTATGTCTGCATGATAAGAGTAAAAGAATTCAGAGCAGATGTGCCCTGGGATTTTATTTCCCTATGTAAAGTAAGCATCTTGTCTTCTTTGATATTGGGAAGCAAATTGGTCAAGGCCCCAGCTACCAGCAGCAACATGAGGATGACCACCAAAGAGAAACGAAGCACCCGGATCCCCATTACTCTCCCAGGAAGTTTGCAGATGTGGCAATACCTGGAACAGAAATGAGTACAAAATACAGAATATTAACATTCTTGCCAATCGCTGCTTTTTTGTTTTTTCAATGGAGAGAAATCAATCTTAGTTTAGGTGTTTCAAATTTACTCCTCCCTTACTCATCAAAAGATGATCTGGCCGAAGAGATAAAAAGTATAGCCTAATATTCCTTTCCTTTTGGCCCTGCTTGTGCAGTTTTAGACAAAAGATCTTATATAGACCAATTAAGAATTAAGCACTGTAAAGTTTGATCTTATCACTGATAATCTAGATCTGAGATTATGTCTAAAATTGGACCATATTTCCCATAGTAATATATTAATTTTAAATTTATATTTTGGTAGCAGACTTTTTTCCTGTATAACATCATACACAGAACCATAACACATGAAACAGATAACAATGGTAACAGCAGCAGCAAATAATTCTGGTGGATTTATGACTCATTAGGCCTTGCACTGTGTGCTTCACAGACCGTCTTACGCATTTGCTCTTTTACAGAATTAAACAGACACTGAGCACCTGTGCAGGCACTGCTCTGGGTTTTACACATACAGCAACTGAGTAAGATGAAGTGCCTGCTACCAGTATCCGAGGAGAAAGGGAGAGACACATGAACAAATCTGAATGATTATGTAGGACGGTGGCCATGAAGAGAATATGATTATGAGGAAAATAAATCAGAACAATGTGATAAACAAGGGCCAGCCTACGAAGGGTCTTGACAACCTCAACAAGGGTACAGATTTTACTCTACATGAGAGGGAAAGCCGTTCAAGGGTCAATTAGGAGAATATTGAGACTTAATTTATCTTCTATTATTATTATTCTCATTGAATGGTGCAGCTGCATACATAGGTTAAGTAATTTTCCCACGATTACTAATCCATTGAAGTAATGGAGCTAGAGTTTTTATCAGGAAAACCTGGCCCGAGCCCAGGCTGTGCATCCGTGTGGACTGTGGTGTGCTACCTGCATCCCAGTCCAGGCTGGACCTGCGGTCAGGCACTTGCACTGCCAATCACGTCACGCACCCAGTGACTTACTCCTTTACTGTCCCAGTACCCAAGGGTCTCCACAGATGGCCATAAAACAGCAATGATCGAATAACTGACATGCATGATAGGATATTCACAGGACAAAATATTTTCTGTCTAATCAAACTTCTCAGTTTTATGTGTCAGGAAGAGTCAAACCTTGAGACAGTTCTACAGAGACCTAGAACCGACTACTGGCTTCTGCACAACTGCACTTCTGTGCTTGCTGACTCCTACTACAGCGCCTTTGTCCTCCAACTACTTGCTGTTAACTCTTCTGTTATTTCTGCTTCTGCCTCCCAATTACTTACTTCTCCACAAGTCTCCATAACCCTTACAGACATGTCCTTACTTTTTGTTCTGGCAACTGTCACACCCTATCCATTTTAGCCACGCATGGATTCAGTCTGGTGTGACTGCAGCCATCTTAAGCTGCAACTCCATGATTTCAACAGGGTAAGATTAGTAGTTTTTCCTGCAGCTTCCCACCCTACTAGAAATGACAAAAACATCATGGAGGTACGTGGAGCCACACAACCAGGCACATGCAGGTAGACGAAGAGCTGCCGCACAGCGGCAGGGAATGGTCATCGTCCCAACAGCTCTTAGTTTTCAATAGTCCAGATTTGAAAAGCAATGTTACCTTGATAGTGAGCTTTCTGGAGAGTTTCAAAGCTATTCTCTCCCAGACTTTTTCTGCAGTTTCTTTATTTAAAAAAGCAATTTTGTGTTTCCTGGCCTGTTATGGCTTCACTCTAAGATATGAATAAAACAAGTTATTTCTGAAGTAACCTGGGCTTTACTATGATTATCTTTTAAAGACAGTAATTTAAGGCTTTAGGGTACAACATTTCCATTTTAGGTGCCCTCTTACTAAAATAATATGTACTGTTAATACGGTCAATCAGAGACACACCAAATGAATTAATCATCTTGATTCAAAGACCTGAAAATCCTTTCAATAATGAATCAAAAGCATCTCCTAAACATATTTTCAGTTCTGAATAAAAATGGCCAGTTGTAAAGTCAGAGTAAAGAGCATTTTGACAACCATGTTAAAGTACACTGGAGCAAGATTACTGCATTCAGATGAGCAGGCACAGAGTACTGTAAGACGCATAGGGAAGCGGTTCTGGTCTCTAAAGTGGACTATAACTTACTATGTGTCAGTTTAGGCTAGAAAAGTAATGAGGATTAATTACTATAACTCACTGTAAACATACAACATCAAAAACACTTGTGAGTGCTTCAATTTTATCTCTACTTTGAAATACTGTAGTCCCTGTACCTATTATAGAAGCATTCTCACTCAGATAGCTTCTAATCCCTACTTTACCTCTAACAGAAAGGTTTCCAGAAAGATGAATAATTTATGTCTTTAGAAACATATTGTAAATATTTCATTTGGTATTTGTTAAATACAGCAGTCCAGTAAAATTATGCAAACTTTGTGGCTTGCATGGAAGAGTGAGAGCAAGGCCATCGGAGACTGCAGTACAAGTGATGATACCTTGTACTTTAAGCAGAATGATGTGTAGAACTCTATTGTGGTTCTACCAGAAATAACTTTAGCACGGTTGGGAGAGTAAACCTGACTGTAGACATATGGGTTTCACAGTTCACAGCTTTCACCTTTTCTAGAGAATGAATCTGTTATCTAATTCACAGCTTTGAGCTGTAAAGGGACGATATAGGAACACATCTGGATGACATATCTTACTTACAAAGAACCAAGAAGGAATTCAGGCATCTCCCAGTTCTCTTGCTCTTAATTCCTAAATTTTCTTTTGAAAAATTTTAGAATTACATATATGCATATATCATTGTCTCATTCCAAAGAGAAGCTGATAGTCTATTCTCTTTCTGCCCATCTTTCATCCTTATAACTACAGAAGATGAAACGTAACTTTGATAAACATTGTAAATATCAACAAAACAAAATAAGAATCCTTCCTCTCTATTACAGTGGTACCTCACTCCACAAACTTAATTTGTTCTACGATTCTGGAAAAGATGGTCACATTTGTGTTGGTGTGAGAAAGTTGGTCTTGGTCATGTTTGTCACCTGATGCAGAATTCATAAACAAAAACAGAATTTTGCCAATCCTTTCTGTTTGTGAACCAAATTGTTTGCAAACAAAAGCGTTCATGAACCAGGGTACCACTGTACTTAAAAAAAAAAATCAGATTTCTTAATGATACATATTTTTTGCACCTATGTTAACTTACTAGTTCTTCATAGATAGAGAGTACATCCTTTCAGTTATTTAGTTGTACATTATTATTTTGGCATCCTCCACATCAAAGGCTTTCAACTAGGGACAACTGTGTTCTCCAGGGAGCACAGCAAAGTCTGGAGGTACTTCTATTAAAACTCAGAGGGAAACACTATTGGCATCTAGTAGGTAGATGTCCAGGACGCGGCTGAACACCCGCAATGCTTGGGACAGCCACCCAAAGCAAATAGTTATCTGGCCTAACACATCAATAAGGGCAAGGCTGAGAAACCCCGCTCTACCTATTAGCTGCCTAAGACATGCTGGAACCTGACAGGCAGGTGGCCGCTGAAAACCTGACTGCTGTTTGTTATATTTGAGCAGTAAGGGATAACGCCTATCTCAAATTGCCTCAATACATATGTATCTCACTGCAAGTGTTTAACATCAACTGGGAGAGCTGGAAGAGACCTCAGAGCATCCCCAAGGCAAATTCCTTGTTTCACAGATGAACTCTGGGCCCTAGGATGGGAATTGCCCAAGGTGATCTAGCTGTATGCAGCTAGTCAGCAGCAGGGCCTGGACAAGAATTTCCTGCTGGCTCAGTCCACGATTCTTTTCACCTGTTGCAGTAAATTCTGCAAGGATGTGTCAAAAAAAAAAAAAAAAAAAAAAAAAAAAAAAAAAATATATATATATATATATATATATATATATATATATGTAACATTGTCACTACAGTGCCTGCAAGGTAATAGAAACATTAATACTTGGTATTTTGGGATTTTTTACAGCTTTAATAAGATTTTACCTATCATAAAATTCACCCATAGAGTTTAGTGGTTTTTAATATACTCAGAGTTTTGGAAACATCACAATTTTAAAACATTTTTAACTCTCTCAAAATAAATTCAGACCCATTAGCAGTCACTTCCTTTTCTATTATCGTCAACCACCAACCTCTACTCCAGCCCCAGAAAATCATGAATTTACTTTCTGTCTCAATGGCTTTGCTTGTGCAGCACATTTCCTAGGAATAGAATCATAGACTATATGGCCATCATATCTGGGTTTTATATTAGCAAGTTTTTCAAGGTTCATATATATTGTAGTATAGATGGGTAGCGGTACAGACCTCATTTTGATTTTTAATTTCATTGTATACATATATCACATCTCCTCTCTTCAGCTGCTGGGCATTTGGGTTGTTTTTACGTTTTAGCTGTTATAAATACTACTGCGATGAAGACTCATGCATAAATGTTTATGTGAATATACATTATTATTTCTCTCAAAAAGTGTCTAGGTGTGGAATTGCTGGGTCCTTATGTATTTAACACCCAACAGTTGAAGTGTTTTTTGGAAGAGCATTATTTGAAATTATAAGAAATTTCTGTGGTATTATGACTTGTATCTAGATCTCCCCCTAAGATCTCCACGTTGTTTTTTTTTTTTTGTAACAGGAATTGAACGCAGGACCTCGAGCTTTCCAGGCAGGTGCTGTGCCGCGAGCTATACCTCCAGCTCCCCTAAGGTCTCATGTGGTCACACGTTGGCCTTTTCAGAGGTGGCTGGATCTAGAGTTGCAACTCTGGGATCAAGGATGTGATGCTGAGACTGATTTGTGGTGTGACACTAGGACTAAGGCTGCCCCACTCTGGGTGTGAGGGCCACCTGCCCTAATGGTGGGGAGCTGAGATAGGGGATAAGGGACAGAGAGAGGGTCACGGGTGACTGCTTGTCACTTGCTGCTGCTTTGCTGCCTTCTGCCTGCCAAGAACTATTTCTCTTCTCTGATGCCCCTCTTGCCAGGCCAGCCTGCCTTAGAGCCAGCTGAGTATGATCAAAACCTCTTACAAATTGTGAGACAAATACACCTTTCCAAAAGAGTATTCTCTCTCAGCAACAAGAAAAGTAACTAAGACACGTGGACATAAGGTAGAGTAAGAAAATAAACATTACGTAGTCAGCGAATCAGCAGTTATGCATTCTCTTTTGTGTGGTCCCTAAATGACCAGGTAATCTGAATTTTCAAAGACCTGCCATTCGGTTTTATTACTACATTTTCTATTAAAGTTCCCTAGAAGTTACACCGTTGAAGAATTCTTTTCTCAGGGATAGTTTCTTCAGACTGCAAGAGAAATAATCATCCAGAAAAAGCTGTAAACAAATATGCCAGAACACAGCATGAATAAACAGCAGTTGAGTCCTCTGGCTCTTACAGTAAGAAAACAAACAGCTTGGCATGATACAAGGAGAAGCCATCATTTTCCTTCTGACGCTACAGATGGCAGAAGAATGTTAACTATTCTGCCATCTCACTGAGATTTGTGATACTGTGGAGATTCTTCTCTGTCTGTCTCATCCTCTAAGATATGGACTTGCCTAAAAAGATGATTTTATATAATACAAGTGCTCAGAAAAAAGTCTTCAACTGCCAAGAGAAAGAACCATGCCAAGATGGAATGCAATGATCAGTTCAGAACCTGAGCCTTTCCTCTATGAACATGCAAGATGACAGCTGAAAGAAACAGCTGCACAACTGGTGAGCAGTTTCTGACCAGGCTTTCTGCCTGCAGATCGCACATGCTTCAAACAAAGCCGAAGGGGCACAGGGCGCCAACTCAAAAGGGACTTTGCCCTTGTTGGTACCTATATATGGCCAGCCGATCCACATCTATATGTACTGGCATGTGCACTTACCTTCAAAGCAGTTCTCTCTCCATCTGACAAATCCCTCCCCTCAGGCTTTATAATTCAGAATAGGGTCTGGCCCATTTTTTAAGATTACTGGTAGCTGAACAGAGTAAGGGAATCTTATGTTTAAGTAACCTTAACCTTTACAATGGATATGTAACCTTTTATTCCTACATGTATTTTATCCCTACGACTGCAGTTTGCAGTGTTTATAGTCCTTGTGAGATGTTGTATGTACATCATGTCTTAATTCCTGCTTTCATCCCTTTCCCTCCCCTCCCTAATACCTCCCTCCATGACTCGATCTCTCTTCCTACTTTCTATATATTCGCTTTAGTTCTTTATCTGTATTTTGGGTTTCTCATACAAGAGAAACCATTTGATATTTAAGCCTGTGTGTTTGATTTACTTCACTTAACACTATGGTCTCAAGGTAAATTCATTTTCCTACAACTGACTCAAGTTTCAGTCTTTATGGACTAGTTGTCTCCACTGTGTAAATGTCACATTTTAAAAGTTAATTCATCTGTTGTTGGGCATGTCAGCTGTTTTCAGGATTTAGCTATTATGTAATTATGCTGCTATCAACATGGATATAGATGTATCACTATAATATGATGTCTTTAGGGAAGATATATATCTAGCTGGGTCAAATGGAATTTCTAGGTTTAATTTGTTTTAAATTTTTGGTCTTTTTGTTTTTCTTTTTCTTTTTCTGTACCAGGAACCAAACTCAAGGGCTCACACTTGCTAGGAAGATGCTACACTGTTGAGCTATGTCCTTGGCCGTCTAGTATTTTAAGGAATCTCCATTCTGATTTCCACAGTAGTTGTACCAGTTTACATTCACACCAGCAATGAAGAAGGGTTCCTTTTTCCCTGTTGCTTCTCCAGCATGTATTAGTATTTGCTTTCTTAATGATAACCATTCTTTTTGGGGTAAGACAGAATCTCAATGTTGATTTAATTTGTATTTCTCTAATTCCAGAAATATCGAACATTTCTTCATGTATTTACTGGCCACTTGTACTTCTGTCAAGTGTTTATGCATTTCACTTACACATTTTTTGATTGTCTTATTTTTTTGGGGGGGGGTCCTAAAGTTTTGGAGGTCTATATACAGTCTAGATTATTAGTCATCTGAGGAATACCTGGTAAAATGTTTTCTCCTTTCTGTAGGTGGTCTTCACTGTGGGTTGTTTCTTTCACTGTGCAGAAGCTTTTGATTCAGTTTGATCCCATCTGTTGACTCCTGATACTATTTCCCACGCAGCTGGGGCTCTGTTCATAAAGCCCTTGACTACGCCCACGACAGGAATTTTCCCTATTTTAATCTTCCAGTAGGTTAAGAGCTTCTGTCTTCACATTCAGTTCTTTGGTCCATGTTTACTACATGATGAGAAGTACGGGTCTGGAGTCAACCTTCTGCAGACGGATGGCCAGTTTTCCCAGCACCATTTATTAAAGAGGCTGTCTTTCCCCCACTGTGTACTTAACACTTTAACAGAATGAGGACAACTTAAATGCAAATTAAGGCCTAATTATGACTACACAAAACCCTCAAAATATTTCTCTACATAAAAGACCTGTGATAGGAGAGCCAGTCATAAAATGGGACCTCAAGTCTGTATCACAGGAGTCACCTTTCCACTTTCAGATCTGTGGCCAACTTAATTGAGAGGTAAAGGATGTCTCAGATCTCTGGCTTTTATATCTTTCTAAATATATTTTTCATTGAAATATCTTTGAACATCCTTGTTTCAATACAGAAGCTCTTTGGTGAATGAACCAACTTACCGTGGGGGGAAATACAATCCTTTGTTAAAACAATATCATCCTTACAAAGGCTTAGGAAATAATAACCTGAACCTTTATTACATCATCAGGAAGGCATGTAAGTTTTAAATAGAAAAAACATCTTGCTTGGTTGACCAGTGAAAATTTGGTTTGGGTCCTGAAAGTGACAAAACTACAGACCAGTGGTGGCCAGCGTGGGGCATGCGTGCCACAGCCAGCTGTTTGTTATCACTGAAAGCTCTAAAAGGTTTGCCATTTCCGCTACAGACTTTAGGATAACTGGCAGAAAAAGAAAAATGACTATAGTAGCAACAGTTCCCTATCGCTGTTATAGTAACCCTTTCCCATTAATGTATTTTTTTCAAGTACAGGGCACTGAACCCAGGGCCTTTGCACTGAGCCGTATCCCAACCCTTTTCATTCTTTAATCTGAGACAGAGCCAACCTATTTTCATTCTTTGAGACAGAGCCTCATTAAGTTGTCTCCCAGAGTGCTGGGACCGTAGGCAGGTCCACCACACTAGCTCCCATTAAATTTTAAGCAGCATAATCTAGAATTTACTTAATTGTAAAATGCTGAATGCCAGAAATAGTACATAAAAGCTTACTTGTCTTCACAAGTATTTTCCAGCTGTTACAGAGTGGTCTGGGAAGAGTTTTAAATGTAGGATTTATCCATGTCCAGGAAATTTGTTCTTTTCACTGTTACTTTAGAAATGCCGTGTAGCTCTTCTCATTTTCTACCACATCCATCCTCACCTTCCCAAATGATTTTCTCCTACTCTTTTTTCCTAAGGAGCCCATCTACTATCACAAGAGTCTTCTAAATACACCAAAATAATTCAAATTATTTTTTGCTAAAAATACATACAGAAAAAAAGGCAGCATGGGAATAAATGCGTAACAATAAGAAAGGGTCCACCTTGAAATCTTGCTGAGTTTATCATCTATTAATTATACAGTATGTGACTGGGTCTGAATCCATTAAACTGTGGACTATTTGGGATAATGTGGTCCATCTTTTCTATTTACTGGATAAGTGAAGATGTAGCTATAGATTCACAGTGACTGGTTACCTTATACATAATTAAACTGTCACTGATAGAAGGCCTAGTCTTGCCTTTACTATGTTCTTGAAATTTCAGCTCTTGAGCAATTCTGCTAAAGCAGATCGAGAAACAGCTATATTTACTACGGCGTCATATGAACAGAGAAATGCTGCTGCAGCAGGTCATTTCTCAATGCGAGCTGTAGAAAAGCATTTCTGACTGACTACACTACATATCAAGTCCTGCTGCCAGCAGCCAGGCTGAGGGAGGCACTATTTCATGGATAAATCAGGTTAGAAGGAACAGCAAGGGCAGCATTTAGAACAGGGACAGCAGTCACTCTGCATCCGTATCTCTCTATCTCTTCCTGACCCCACCCCTGACCCACAGCGAAAGCTGCTCATCAGTCTTGGCATTTTCTGCTTTTCCTTTTTGTTTTCTTATACAAAGCATCATATTCTTTCTCAACACTGTTACCAATTTATTCGGCCTACTTTATTGGCATATGGGGAAATAATATATAAAGATGACGGTAAAATATTTTTTTAAAGCATCACCTGTCCCTTTCAACCCAGCTGTTTGTCACTGAGGTAATGAGATCCTCTCTCTGCTTTCTAAGCGTGCAAATGTGAAAGTGAGAAATAGAAAAGTATTTTCAGCTTAGCACTGTACAGTGCAATGCAAAATTAATTCTAGAAATGAGCCAAAAAGAAACCAAGTACATCTACAAATACATTATTTTATTATTCTAAGACATTGGAACTTTTCATTGAACTGCTGTATTAGAAACAGGAAAATGAGGGGGGTTGCTAGGCAACAGACCCTTAGAATGATCTACTGAACCCCTTCCCTTTTACCCACCACTGGTTTTCAACACCTTCCAAAACACTTACATGAGAGACATAGATACCACATATACAAATTGTGGCTTACGAATAATTTTAGGTAGCAAATCTCCGAGGGCAACAATCCCAATTGATGTGCACTTTCTCGTTTTTTTAGGGGAAGGTCAGAATGTTCAGTCAGCAAGTATTTGTAGGTGCCCACCATATGCCCAGCACTGTAAGGCACAATGAGCAGGCAGACACAGTGCCTGTACTCGCCGAGGACAGTAGCGGTAGTCATGAAAGTAGTCAAAGCTCTCCTTCTCTCACGCTACACAGCACATGCCTCTAATCAGTAACGTTTTGAGCCTTTAGTAAGAAAATAAAATATACCCACTCCATTTTGTAGACAGGGAAGATACGGCTGGGAATACTAAATGAACTCCCTCAGCCACAGGAAGAATAGTGGGTCAGGACCAAACGCCTGACTTATGGTTGAGCCGCTATGTGTTATCTCTGTCCTTTGCTGGGGTTTTATTTTTGGCTTTATTTTATTCTTTAAGACTATTGTAAATTCATAGGTATTGGAGTTAGAGGTATAGCTTAGAAGTATAGCTCATGCTTTGCATGTGTGAAGCCAAAAAACAAAAATACAAACAAAATAGTATAGGTACTGATTTCATCCTATAATTGATAGGGCAAGAGAGACTCCATTTTTCTAGTTTTAACTTCATAGTAACAGAAGTCACTTAAAGTTCACGTAGGCTCTAGTTAACACCCCCACACCCAGGATCCCTTGGTTAGTTATCAACTTGCTTAAAAGCAGAGCAAAACAAAATGGGAACACAACAAACAGGACCGACTGAGAAGTAAGCTAAAGGTTAAATTGCAACGGTCATTCAGGATTTGGCTGTCCTACCTTCTGAGAAAGGTAAACTTTTTGCTAATTATGTGACATTCTTACAGACTCCCCCAAATGGAGTAATGGTTACCATGGAAACCCTAAAATGTACTTAAACGGATGGTGAGATGAAGAGTGGCATGGACATCTTCTCTGGCTTCTGCTTAGAGATTGTCCACCAGTCAGCTAATAAGGCTTTGTCTGTTCCTGCCTTCTTGGTTTCCTTGTAGGTGCCTTTCTTGTTGAACTCACTTGCTCTGTCATAATCAGACCCGTATTTCAATGGATCCAGGCCGGAAGAGGTGCTACACTGCCTTCCGAGTCCTGGCTCAACAGGGACTTTTCTTTTCATTTTTTATTTTTTAAAAGCAGAATATATTTACTGATGGAAAGAAAGCTTCTGTCCAGGAGAGGGGCAGAAGGGGGGTCCGAGTGGGTTACCCCCAGACTTTGTCTTTTCTAGGGACTTTTATAGAGAAAAAACACAAGGTGAGGCGGGTCCAAGGTAGGGGAAATGGACAAAACTATGGTCAGCCAATAAGAGTTGTTCAGCTAAAATTGATTAAATTGGGATCAAATGGGGAAGCAAGACACGTATAAAGAGGCTTGAATACAGAACAGGGGCCTTTCCTGTAGTTGGGTCAATGATTCTTCAAGGTAATCACTAAGGGACTTTTATTTTTAAGGAACAAACACGTCTTTGTTTATTTATTTATTTATTTTTGAGACAGGGTCTTGCTATGTAGTTCGGGCTGGCCTGGAATCATTATGTGGCCCAGGCTAGCCTGAAACTTGTGATGATCCTTCTGTCTCAGCCTTCCAAGTGCTGGGATTACACTCAGGTACGTGTCACCATGCCCGGCCAAAACACTTCTATACAAATACTTTTTCTCAGATCTAAAATACTGCTATTTCACCCATCTACTTAGGAGCATTATTTGCAACAGCCCAAAGGTAGGAGCAATCCAAATGTCCACTGATGCATGGATAATCCACTCAGAAAATGTGGTATATATTACTTAACTTTAAAAAGGAAAAGAACTCTGATACCTGCCATAATATACATGAAACTTGAAGACACTATGGTAGATGAAAGAAGCTCAAAAAAAAAAAGGAGAAGTAATATATGATTCCACTAATATGAGGTACTAAGGACAGTAAATCCACAGAAACAAGAAGTAGACTTGTTGCCAGTGGCAGGAGGTAGAAGGGAATAAATAACTTTAGTGGGGATGAGACTTCGGTTTTACAAGATGAAAAAGCTGTATTAGTTATACAACAATGTAAAAATACTTGTCAGTACAGAACTGTGCATTTAAAATAGTTAGGATGATAAATTTTACATTATATGTATTTTACCACTTTTTTTAAAGCCAAAAAATTCTGCTACTTACCTCATTATGCTATTGTTATTATTATTATTATTTTAAATAACTTTCCTTAGGACTCAGTGATTGACAGGAATAGGTCCTTGTGGCACTGGGAAGGGAAATCAAAAAGTTTTCTGTGATGTTTTGTTAAGTCAGCAGGAAATTTTAAAAAACAATGAATTTTATGCTATTGTCCATAGTCTTTGAGTTATTCTTAAATCACCCTTTGCTACTCTGTGTTCTAAGAATCACAATTAGACAGAAAGAATATCATGACTCTCCGATTGGTAATAACTCGGCCACACGTTTCCTTCTTATCTTTCTCTTGAGGGTCAAGAGGCAGCATACACTGATATCATCCCAGCTATCTAATGCTACACATTTGAAGCCAGAGTACATGCAGCATATAGCAAACCTCTGAACACAGGCTTATTTCGCGTTTGTATTCAATCTCTAGATTTGCACGTATCTTACTCTACAGAGTGCAGATCCACTAATACAAATGTTTTTCACCAGATAGTCACAGGACATCCAATGTGAAGCATCTAAAAAACCACTGGGTCTAAAGCAGGGTCGCAGAGTAGCGCCAGGGAAGGTCACAGAGGATGACAGACGCGTCCTTCCCATTCTTGCTGACTGCTGTTGGAAAGGAGCTGTGGAACTCTAGAGGGAGATGAGCTTCTGCTTCTTAAATCTCTCTGTTTTTATTACTCAGTCTTCAATCACATGTCTGGGAAGTGTTTTGTTTTTTTTTAAAATTTTTCCCGTAGAATATGCATATTTGACCTAGTGTGATTAACTGTTGATATAAGTATTTAAAAGTACACAATAGAAGTACATTTGCAATTTAAAAATATTTCCATTACATTTATTTCATCATCTTATACATCCACATCTACTTGATGCTATGACACGTGTAGGAATTAAGAATTAGGACAGGAAACTTTCCAGATGCTGCATCTGATTAGAGACCTGCAAGAGGCTCACCACCTAAACAGAGCCACAGAGCGGAAGAATCACTCTTAACTTTCCTAGGTCATATTCTTTCACAACAAAGTTATTGCAAGGGCAAAGGAATGGCTTAGTATATATACGAAGACTCAGTTAAGACAGATGATCCCTTACTGCCCCAAGAGCTCTCCTGAATCTGTTTCTACCTCCCTTGCTTTATATCAGCTTCTTTTCATAAAATCCTCCCAGGGAAAGAACTGTGCCCATAAGCAACCAATCCCTTGTTCTTGTTACAGCAACCGTATCAGTACAATTTTGCAGATGAGGAGGATTAAATCAAACACAACTATGAAAACTCCTGCCTTTGTACTCCCAGTGTCAGCAGTGCCTGGCACACGGCAGATACTCACTAAATGACCCCTGAATGAATGAATCAGACCTTCACCTAAAGACACATTGGCTAATATACACGTATGAGACAAATAGTCAAGATAACAAAAGGGGCACCGAAGAAGACTTCCTATTCACACAACTTTTCCTGATATAAACAATGCCAGTCTACACTTCATATTGAGAACAAAAATGCCCTTACTACTGAATCCGTACTACTGTGCCATCCTGAAAACTACAGTGTGGCACTGCCGCTTTTTGAAAGGAGAAGGTCCTTCCCAGAGTACCTAACTCCTATCTCGGGATGGGAATTGGCAAAATCTGAGACTCCATAAAGTGATACAAAGGAAATTAAACGTCAATTTCTCTAACATATTTCAAGACTATTTGAAAAAGGGTAACAAGTTTCTCTGTAAATCAGCCGAGTAATTTCAGGTTTGTGGAAGTACAAGGTAAGAGGCAATGTATTTTCAGGGGCAGAATACAAAACACAGGCTCAAACTGCAGGCGATACTGATGAGGTAAGAGAAAGCTGGAAACCAGTTACTGAGATTCGATTGCTTCTGTGTATTTCCCCTCTGCAAGTTACACCATACTGAAAATAACACAGTTTTGGAAGAAAAGCCCAACTGCACTGGAAATACTTATCACTAATCCAGCTAGTTTGAGCCCAGTTAAGGTTTCTCCACCAGCGCGGAAGAGCGAAGTTCAAAGTCAACTGCAAATACAAAAGCTTTCTTGAAACAGTAAATGCTATCATTTAAAAGTACTTCTGTATTCAAATTGAAATGATAAAATAGCGCTTAAAAAAAAGCAAAGACAAAAATACTCTTCCCAGAACCTAAAGTGAGGATTCTAGCAGATTTGACACAGCAGCTTAAAAACACGAATATTTTTTAAACTGCAGAATAACTACATTATATTTTCAAAATCAAACCACCAAATTACTACTCCACGCAAAGCTCCAAGACTGACAACAAAACATGCTTATATCCTCACTGGGGAAAAAAATCAGTTAACGCAGGAGCATTTTGCCGTGTCCTCACCTCGCGCGCAGAGGGTGCAGTGGGGCCGGCCGATTTATTTGCTTGCAGCTTGGTTAACCCAAAACGTAAGGGACGTGTCGCCGGCTCACTCTCGCGCATCCACCCGCCTCGCCCGCGGGACCCACACCGGGGAGCGGGCACAGCCCCGCGCCCGTGACGCGCCACTTCCTGCGGGCGGCGGGTCCCGAGGAGCTGGGCTTTGTAGTTCCCAGCGCCCCTCAGCGCACCGGCCCTCCTCCTCCCGGCCGCTGTCGGTCACTCGCGCGCCGGCCGCCCGACCTGCCGGCCCGGCTCCGGAAGGGGCAGCGAGCGAGGCTGCGGGACTGCGGGCTGCGCTCCCCTACGTCTCTCCTGGAAGACCCGCGCGGAGGCCTCCCGCGGCGGCTGAGGGCCAGGCGCGCGTTCTCAAGGTGCAGGCGCCCAGCGTCCGCCCGGCAAGACCGTGCCTGGCGCGGCCACCGGACCCTCGGGCGCCGCCGCCTACCCAGGGCCCTGGCGCCCCGAGGGGTTCACCGCGGAGCGCCGCGCCCACCCCTGCATCCGTGCACGCTGGCCGAGCTGGGCGGTGCGGACTGGCGCGAGCAGGCGCTGGATCTCCCCGCCAGCCCTGGCTGCAGGGCGCCGCGTCAGGACCTGGTTCCTCCGCCCCAGCGGCGAAACCCTCTCCTCCTCAGCTCCTTCGCCCCGCCTACTTCTCCCCCGGGCGCTCGCAGCCCCGCCCCGCCGCCGTCACGGAGGCCCCGCCCTGGGCTCGCCCCGTCCTTCCCAGTCCCAGGACGCGTTGCGCGGCCCGGGCCGGAAGTCGCAAGTTCCCGGGCGAGAGTCTGGGTCAGCGTCTCCCAGCCGTTCGCGGCCGCGTACACCGCTGGGGGTTTCCGTCAGAAGCGTCACTGCTGTCACGACTGTCACCTCACGGAGTCGCTTCTAGAGAGGAGCAGGCCCGGCCCTTAGCCGGGCGAAGATGTTGCCCCTGTCCATCAAAGACGATGAATACAAACCTCCCAAGTTCAATCTGTTGGGCAAGATCTCGGGCTGGTTTAGGTGCGGGTACTGCTTGCCGGGAGGGGTGTCGGGCCGCAGAGGAAGCCCAGACCGAGGATGAGAGCGCGGGACGCGCCGTTTCCTGCCCTGAAGAGAGGAGCGGTGGGCGGGGAGGGTCCTCAGAAGGGCGCTGGGCTGCGGGGTCGGGCACGCCTTTCACTCGCTCTTCCCCGCTCGTGTCGTTTCCAGGTCCATCCTGTCGGACAAGACGTCTCGGAACCTGTTTTTCTTCCTGTGTCTGAACCTCTCCTTTGCTTTTGTGGAACTCCTCTACGGCATCTGGAGCAACTGGTAACGAAGGGGAAAGTGGCTGGGGCGGAAGCAGGAGTGGGAGAGACCCAGCCCTGTTTGCTTAGCGCCACGTAGCTCCTTACCGGGACGTCAGGTCTACCTTTGCGGCCACGGCCGCTGCCAGACCGGCAGGTCCGCGTTTCCTAGGGTCCAGGCCTATTGCGTATATCCCCTCCCTCAGCTCCTTCGGATCAGACCGACAGCCCCTCCGCATGCTTGGAGATGGAGAATCTGCTATCTCTGATCATCTTAGCTTTGCCCACTGGACTTGGGGAAGAACCTGTCCCCTGTCTTTGGGGGGAGGGGGGGAGAGTGGCCTTTGGATTTCACCCTTAAAATCAGCAAGGGAATAGCTCAGGTGTCCTGCTTCACTTATGAGGTCTTTGACCTTTGAAAAGATACATAGAGATACCCGGAGAAATGTATGTCATTCTCTTTTTAATGGTGAAATTTTATGGTTTTTCTCTGGTCTTGACTACAGTAGAAAATTGTATATAGATTTCTAAAACATCTCTTGGCGTGATGAGTTTTAGTATCACCTTTGTTTTTGTTATTGCTGTTTGTGTTTTGGAAACCGCTTTGGGAGAGGAAAATGTACACAATGGAAGTGAAATTAGTATTATTCAGGTATTTGCTGTTGAATATCTTGAGGTCCCATGAAATTGCTGTGTTGAAAGTAAAATCATCACTTCTAAGTGTGTTTCCTGCATTTTTAGAATATAAACCCATTTTAAAATCTGATTAAAGCCAACACTCAGAATTTTATGTAAAGCCTCACGGTGTTCTCAGGTTCCCTGAAATAGATATTGGACCCTAGACCAGGAAGCTGTGCCATTTGTGCTTTATTTTTTATTAATTGAATAGTCTGTCCTTTAAAGTCGATTTACAGAAAGAATTACTATTTGATGTTTATCTCTGTTGAAATTGAATAATGGCATTAGCTGCTATCACCAGGTTTGTGATATCTCTACTGTTAATGTGAGAAAGTGCGCGTATAGATTGAACTATTTATGAGATACTCAGTATTAAACATACTACAAAGGTTATTGGTTTACTCACTACTGACAGGCATATTTACACGATTAAATCTTGATATATTTAATAACTGTTGAATCTCCTGGTATGTGTGTGTGCACATTTGTGTGTTAATACTCCATCACAAATTATTTTTTAATACCGTAAAGTTAACATTCTTGATGTGCTACACATGTTGAAAGCAGCATAATCTTAACTTCCATTTCAATAGCTGTAGTTTAATCATGAGTATATAGTATTCTGTGTTTTCCTCTTTCTACATTACGCCATAATTTTGGCTTATGTACTGATTGTGGTTTGCATATGTGCAGTTTGTCCCAGTTACTTTATATTGCAATGCCTTATATTTCACTATGGCCCTTGTACAAATCACTTCATGAAATACCTTCTTCAAAGGATTTGTATTTGAAGTGCTTAGATCGTATCTTTCATGGACTATTAAGTACAAAGTGACTTCTTTGATATGTAGAGATCACTTAAGCAGAATACCAAGGCCATGATTTTCTCAGGCATTTGTCAGTATACATCAGAACATGAGGAAAGCATTGCTGGTAGGTGACTTGATGTGTTCATAGTTCATTTGCTCTTCTGCTCCTGGATCTTGTTCTGCTCCCCTTAGCCCACTTGTTTTGTACCCTTCTAGTTTGTTCTTCCATTGTATTGTTAACTTCTCCACATCTGAAGTGTAGCTTTAGTGTCTTGTTTTATACCTCAATCATTTAGCAGGTATTCATTTTCTTTTGACCATGTATATTAACTTACACATCTGCAATCGCTTACTCCCCAATATTATTTTTTATTAGTGGATATGAAGTATAAACTTTCTCATTGATGTTTGAGCGTATTTAGAAATTACTCTGGCCTTTCCCTAATCTTCCTTCCTATGTTTTATTTAAACAGCAGAATTTTTAGTTCTTTTGTGACTGATAAGACCTTCATTTGACTAGATTATTTGTATGCTTATAGATTCATTAAGTTCCTTTAAGTTCCTTTATAAATTTCTCACCAAAATCCACTTTGGTTTTCACAGTCATTTCTGTGCTCAACTTTAGTGTGTAAAAATAAATTTCAAGTTGTTGAGAACACAAAGTATCAAATTTTTCTGATGGGGTTTAAAGGAGAGTAAAACACTCTTCACTAATGATTGGTCATAGAAACAGTTGATAGGGTTGCACAGCAGCTATTTAGTTCTTCTTGTTTTTATTCAGTGCCTTGATTTTAACAGAAGCACTTAATTAAAGTTGATTTACATTCTTGATGATGAGAAAGTATCTTAAGTGGAAGAATAGCCAAGTTGTTTATATGTTTTTCCTTCAATAAATACCTTACTGCTTCAATGTAAGCTGTGTTAAAGTAGGAATCTCTTTCTGTCTCATGTAGGCACCTTTGTACACCATGTAGGAGATACTTAACACTTAGCAGCTGAATGAAAGAATGAGAGAGGAATGAACTTATGTATCTATACTAAACATGCTTACTACCCCATTAAGGGGAAAAAGTGCAAATATTAAACTTTATTCTTAGGAAGAAAATGGTAGGAACATTACATGTATTTTTTCCTTCCCTTCCACTGTTTGTTTCATTCCAATATTATATTTTTTCAGTCACTTATTTATTGTTGAGTTACTGTCCAGTCACAAGGTAATAGAAGAGTACAGTTTTGAACCATTGGGGATTGTTTAGTTTCAATATACAGAGAAAGTCCAAAATTTTGATTAAAAAAGATAGTATCTCATACTCAAGATGGCTGACAAAGTTCCAGCCATTCCTTGGAGCAGAATATCTACAGTGCAGAGAAAAAGAGGCAAAGGGTATGGACATTGTCTTTCAAGGAGGTTTATCTGAATGTTAACACTTTCACTACAATTTTAATCACATGATCATGGCTAGTTGCAAATGTGGTCTATTCTTGTCAAACGTAGTCTGCTAAAAATCAAGGATTCAGAAAGGAAGGAAATATGTGGATACCATTGGTTCTGGAAGTAGAACTGGAGGAAGAGATAGATCTACCCTCTTCTGTAGGTGGAAAATGGAAGCCTAGAGTTTGATATTTTCCAAAGTAGCAGCAAGGGCCATAGTAACTGTTACCCAAATTTTTGTAGTAACATTATAACCTTTTTTCTAGTATCTTAATATAGTTTTCTTTTTCTTATTCTTTTGTTTTATTTTACTTTTCCATCTACTGAAAAAGTTTTAATGTCAGTTGCATCGTTTAGCAGAGTTGTTGGAACTACTTTCCCTTAGGCAGAGAAGAAACTCAAAAGGTGTATTTCTTTGTATTAACAGAGTAAATGTTCAAGAGGTGTGTAAGGCAATACTGGGCATTTGTTTGGTCCTGCTTCTAGATAATATGTCATTGTAATATGCTTATAAGCCCTTGGTAAAGAAAAATGCTTCCATTTAGTACACATTTTTCTATTAGTTAAAATTGTTATGTAGTTTAGTCTTCTATCAACCTTCTCTTTACTAAAGACAGCATTATTTCCTGGGTATGTTGATAGCTTTTGCTTTCCTGTAGTCTTTATTTTTTTACCTTACAAACTTAGGTATTTCATTTCCTGAGTAATTTTCAGTAAAGGCTTATATAATGGAGAGGAATTATTTCACTGCAGCTCATTAGTTTATTAGCATCACTACTGTTAAGATTCTAAGGATTTTCTAGTTTCTTGATCATAGATTGGTAATGTGTTTTCCCCTTTGTCTACCATATGGAATCAGCTAGTATGCGATTTATAAATTATGAGACCATTTCTATTTAATTAACATTTAACAGCCAAAATAGCTTAGTTACAAATAGTACTTTTTTAAAAAGCTTTTTATCATGTAAATTATTTTTGGGTGGGGCAGGGACAGGGTCTCTCTGTGTAGCCCAGGCTGGCTGGGAACTTACTGTGATCCTCCTGCCTCAGTTTACTGAGTGCTGGGATTACAGGTGTGTGCCACCATAGCAGGTTCCATGTAAAATTTTAAATATATATAAAAGTAAATAATTTAATGGACCTCATGTACTTATTACTTGGGTTTAACCTTTAGCAAGACATGGCCTATTTCACTGTATTTGTTATCCTTGTCCCACCATTGGATTGGTGAACGCAGACGAAAGTTACCAGTTTCTGTAACTGCCTGGCGTGGCAGCATATGCTTCTAATCCTAGCACTGTGGGTGGCTAAGGCAGGAGGATCACAAGTTTGAGCCTGGCCTGGGCAACTTAGTGACTTAGTGAGACCTTGTCTGGACATAAAATAAAAAGGCTGGGATGTCACTCAGTACGAAAGACTTGGGTTCAATCTGTAGCACCACCAAAATGATGAAAAAGCAACCTTCATGAGTACCGAGGTGATTCTTGAAAAGGAAAAAGCTTCCCCTTCTTATTAACATAACCCAAGACATTATCACACATAAAAATGAATGATTCATTAACATCAAATGTCTAACCAGTTAGTAAGAGATTATATGTCCTCCACTGATTTTTGTTTATTTTTTAATATTCTTTTTACATTTGGTTTTACAGATGAGAATTCAAGCAAGACTCATGCATAGTGTTTGGTTGATGTGTCAGAATCATACAGATGTCTCTCAATTTATAGGTCCTCTTTTTCCCTTTGTTTTTGCTTCCAGGAGGCCAAAAATGAAATCCTTTTCAAAAGTTTCTTTTGCTGTATGTCCTGTTCACCTTTATTCTATTTTGCTTCAGTGTTCAGATTTTTCCTTTCAACTTAAGAAATTTCCCTTTATTAAAATGTGCTTTAGTAAGTACTTCAAAAAGTTTAAAAATACATTTTAAAGAAACTAGTAAAGAGAAGCCTGAAATGGGTATGCTGATTTTAACAACTAGTTTATCATGTTTTACTGAAGTTACGTTTGATGTGGAAATCATAAAATCTTATTCTGTGTGCTACCTGTACTTTTTAAAGAAATTTATGCTACACAGTTCAAATGATAATTTGTAACCAGGGACATTGGCTGATACTGAAAACAAATAATAAAGTTGACTTTCCTCAGAGCAGTATTTTAATGTATAGTTGATAAGCATAGACTAGAAGTACGTGGTTTTTCACAAGGATTTCACTACGTTTGTAGCTAAGTGGCTTTCAAGTCATATCAGGTTTGAGGAAAAAGATCTCATATCACACTGCTTTAAAAGGGCGTGATATTCTTCTGTCTTAGACAACAAAGTTGTTTTTCAGGTAGGATCACATTTTATTAAATACCAGAAGAAAAAGATTTAAGTGAAAACTAAATTTAGTTAAAATTTAAACAAGATTAAAACTTCATTTTGATAAGTATTAAAATTACTGTGCTATTTCTGAACCTCTTAATTGTGGCAGTGGACAAAGTGATTTATCTTCGCTACTTTCTCAAGATACACCCTTCGAATGTATATAGAGTTTATTGAAAAAAATAGTTTACTTGGCTACTGTAACAAAATAACAACAATTAGGTAGCTTAAATAAGAGAAATTTTTTGCCTCACAGTTCTGGTGGTTAAAAATCTTAAGTTCAGCAGGGTTGATTCTTTCAGGGGCTCTGAGGGAGGTATTGCTCTGTGCTCCTTCCTCTACCTTGCGTTAAATTGTCTGCTGTCTGATTTATCTTCACGTGGTGATCTCCTGTGTGTATGTCTCCCCAGATTTCCCTTTTTATAAGGGAATCCGTCATTTGGATTAGGTACCGCTTTATAACCCAGTGTTAGCTAATTATATCTGTAATAAACTTATTTCTAAATGAGGTCATATTTTGGGATACTGACAGTAAGTATTCAGTCCATACTGTAGTGTTTTGTTACATACATGTTTAGATCAATGAACCATTAAATTTATTTATATTCATTTAAAAAGAATATCTAAAACAGATTTATGGTCATTTAAAATAAGGTTTATATATAGAATAAAATATATACATTAGAAAATAAAGACATTGAAAACCATGCATACCAAGGAAAATAAACCTGTTAAATGTGTAAACTAATATAATTACTAAAGGTGACTTTTAAATCTAGTTATAAAATCCATAGCATCAATACAACTATGCTGGTTTATCAGAATAGAAAATAGTTTTCTGAAACCAAATTTTAACAGCATGTTGCCATATTAGTTCTTTATTAGGGGACAGAAAACAAAATAATAGAAGTCTTCATTAATGGTTTCATAACAGTATAGATATTCCTCATTTAATGACTTACCTGTTTAATGATTATTTGGGTTTAGGACACACTGCTTGGACTTATGACCCATCCTTTTTTTTGGATGGGGAGTGTATAGTTCTGTACATTTTGTTTATAGAGCCTCAATGTCTTTTTTTGGTACAGTAAACTTTATTTGTATAGTATGGTAAGTTTTGCTGATGGTACTGTACCCTACAGGACTGTAGTTTTATGACCTGTTATACATTATAGCACTACATGTAAATGTTATACAAATAAAAGCAACGTCATCAAGTTGGAATTTTCTCTGACAGTTCCTCATTTAGCAACCAATTTATTTAATGACCTAGTTACAAGACTAAATTCAGTCATTCACTGAGGGATGTCTGTACAGAGAAATTCTTCAAGTGAGTCCTTCATGCTTCAAAATATAGTACAGTTAAATAATTATTTTCAGTGTTTTATGACTGTTTCAAGTATACAGTATTTTAGTGATAATAACTGTTCAAGAAGAAATCTTAAAATGTCAAATATGAGAGAACTGTATCAATAACATGCTCCACAGGTTTATAATGAATGTGCTTTTTTATGGGTGAATAGCATGCTTTGACTTCAGTTTCTAACTATCATTATTCCAATAATTGTATTATTTGAAAAAATTTAAAAATTACTTTTCATATTTGTATGAATTATGTTTTTGAATTTTAGTTGGTAGCACTTCCAGTTGATGAAAGCTCTAGCATGTAGTTAAATGTTAAGAGCTATAGTTGCGTTTGGAAACACCAGATATTATGAGGTATTAATTACAATTAATATAACAATTTGTTATTAAGAGCATGGACAGGAACATTGGTGTGGCTTTGATATGCCTAATTTGGACTGGGATAGGTGTTTCATATATATTATCTAAAATTACAGTAATTATGACACTTTCATGCTCTTACCCTGTTTGAGTGATGGCTTAATTGAAGTGTAAAGAAGTGAAAGAAATTGATGGTTACAGTTGTGAGATTTGAACCCAGGTGCTCTGACTTCAAAAGCTTGATTTTAAAGACTTAATTCATGATATACGATTGCTTTAGAATATTTATCACTTTTCTTCAAATTTGTTGGTTTTTTTCCTTGTCTGTGTCCAGTAAATTCTTTGTTGCTTATACTTTGTTTTTATTTCTAGCATTTGCATTGATATTTTGTATTTCTCTTTCCTGTCCTGAACTTATTAGTTCATGCTCTTCGTCTACTCTTTTCATTGATCCTTTAGTATATTAATCATAGTTGCAATAGTTTCATTAGGGAAGCTGATATATTTGTCTAGTTCTGTTGTTTTCTTCAAAATTGGTGAGTTCTGTTTCTTGCTTTCTTTGTCTTTTTGAGACAGTGTTTCACTATCCAGTTCAGGCTGGTCCTGAGCTCACTTGTAGCCCAGGCTGGCCTCTAACTCTCAGTGATCCTCCTGCCTCAGCCTCCTGAGTAGTGGGATTAGAGGATGCGCCATCACCCCTGGCTCTTTTTATGTGTATTGAAACTTCTGATCCATGCTGGACATTCTGAGTAAAGAGCAGTAGACACTGAGATAGTAGTATTTGTATTTAGAAATAAGAGTGCCCCATCCATCAGCCTCTTAGCTGGTCAGACCTTGTGCATTCAGTAGTCTGTGTGCACGTGCTATGCAGCTCTCTTCATGCTCCTATTACCTCTCCCTCCCGAGCTATTCACTGCTGTCATTTCTTACCCAGTGCTATGTTTGTGGTGTGAGCAGAGCGGTATTTGTTTGATTGATCTAGCCTCAATTATTGGTAGCTCCTGTAAGTCTGGACCTTAGGAGTATACTTTCATCAATATTTTTACCCCACCTTTCCTGGTAGCCAAATGTTGTAAATGTGGGTTTGGTCTGAGGTTGGAATGTTTCCTTCTTCCCCATTGGTGATGTAACATCGGCTTCCATTGGAGGACTTCCTGTCCCTTCTTTAGTAATGTTTCAGTAGTTGTTTTGATGTACATAATGTGGATCTTTAAATTATGACAGTTAAGGCAAGGATGGTGGTGCACACCTATAATCCCAGCACCCTGGGAAGCTAAGGCAAGAGGATTGAAAGTTTGAGCCCAACCTGGGCAACTTAGTGGTCTACTCCACCGTGCTGTTCCATAAAAGCAACTGTTAAATAATATACAAGCTAACAAGTATAATTGTATTTCAGTAAACTTATAAAACCAGATAGGTGCTGAGATTTTTGCTGTAGGTTGTAGCTTGCAAATACTGTAGTAAACAGTAATTATCAGTAAAATAAATAAAACCTTACTGACATATAATTCACATACCTTACAATTTACCCATTTAAAGTATATAATTGTTTGGCTTTTAGTACAGATAGTAGAGGTGTAAAACTATCATTATGATCAGATTGAACATTTTATTACCCAAAGAAGATATCCTCACTGGGTCCCTTATCCCCTTAGCTAGTAATTTTTAGGCAACTAGTCCACTTTCTGTTTCCTATTTTGGATGTTTCGTTTAAATGAAATCATCATAGTGTATCATCTTCAGACTGATTTCTCTCAATTAGCATGTTTTCAGGGTTCAGCTGTACTGTATTTGTATTAATATCTTACTTACTTTTTTTGTCATGTAACATGTTAGCAGTGTCACATCTTTGCCAAAAGTTGCTCTTAATCTATCTTTTTGATTATGCTCATTCTAGTGGGTGTGAAATCATTTTGCATTCTGCTTTCGATTTTCATTTCCTTGTAGTTGATGTATCTTGATGTGCTTATTGGCTATTTATATTTTTTTGAGAAAATATCTGTTCAGATCTTTTTGTCTATCTTCAGTACTGGGTTGTGTAACTTTTGTTGAGTTTTAACACCTCATGTATTCTGACTACAAGCTCTTTGTCAGTTGTAAGACTGACAAACATTTTCTTCCATTCTGTGCATGGTCTTCTTCTGTTGCTTGTGCTTTTGATTTTATATGTAAAAGCTCATCACCTAGTCCAAAACTCTTATGTTCTAAAGATTTTATAGTTTTAGCTCTTAGATTCATTTTGAGCTCGTTTTTGTATAGTATGTGAAGGATCCAGAATCATTTTTATATGTAAATAGTCAGCTGTATTAGCACAATTTTTTAAGTTTGTTTTTTAAAATTTTATTTTAAAGATAAAAGAACAAAAACATATTAACAAATACACAGACATTTACAAAATAACACCAAAACAATACAAGCAATACAGAATTTCAGACAAGGTGATAGGAAATTAACAATGGTTGTTGTATTCCATCTTGATAACTTCAAATTGGTTACTCAGGTAAGCAAATATAGATATGTAAGATTGATCAAACATTAACTGTTCCTTTCAATAAAGCAATAGAAGTCGGTAGTACAACTATGTTAGTCGGTAGTACAACTATGTTATACATACATATGTATCCTATGTATACATATATACATTTTTTCCCCTTCTTTTTTTTCTGATTTCCCTCAACCCAGGTATTCTTTCCCTTTGAGCAGTTTCCTTTCATTTCACAATATCTATTGCACCCCCTAGTTTTATTCGCTCTTTCAGGTTCTTGTACTAGTGAGACAGTGTGGTGTTTACATATGTGGATCTGATTTATTTCACTTATGAGGAAGGTCTCTAGTTGTGTCCATTTACCTATAAAAGCCTCGAGTTTATCTTTCTTTATAGGTGAATAACATTCCATTATCTAAAAATACCACAATTTTTTTATCCATTCCTCGGTGGATGGGCATTTGGGTTGCTCCCATGATATAGCTATAACAGATTGTGCTGCTATAAACATGGGTGCACTATATTGCTATGATACGATGTTTTCAGTTCTTCTGGGAAAATGCCATTGAAATTATACCATGCATATTATCTGACCACAGTGCAATGAAATTGGAGCTTAATGAAAAAGGAACCACAAAAACTCCATAAACAGTTGGAAATTAAATAACAACCTCCCAAACAACCAGTGGGTCACAGAAGAAATTAAAGAAGAAATTGAACAATACCTACAAACAAATGAAATGTAAATACAGCTTTCTAGAATCTGTAGGATGCACTGAAAGCAGTCCTCAGGAATTTATAGCAGTGAACTCACACATCAGGAAAATAGAAAGAGAACAAATAAATAGCCTAATCTGTACCTCAGACTTTTAGAAAAAGAAGAATAAATTAAGCCCAAAGTGCAAAGAAGGGAGGAAATTATAAAGATCAGGGCAGAAATTAATGCAGTTGAGACGAAAACACTAAAAAAATCAATGAATCAGAGAGTTGGTTCTTCGAAAGAATAAATAAAATTGATAAACCCTTAGCCAACCTTATCAAAAAAAGAAAAGAAAAAACTCGAATTCATGCAAAGGAATGAAAAGGGTGAAATCACTACAGAGCCTATAGAAATTCAAAAGATCATCAGTACCTACTTTGAAAATCTTTACTCCCATAGGATGGAAAACACAAAAGAAATGGACGGATTCCTAGATAGGTACAAATTACCAAAGTTGAATCAAGAAGGTATAAAAATCTTGACCAACCCAATATCAGGTAATGAGTTTGAAAATGTGATTAAAAACTTTACAACAAAGAAAAGCCCAGGCCCTGATGGATTCACAGTGGAATTCTACAAGAAATTCAGAGAAGATTGAATGCCAATATTCCTCAAACTCTTCAATGAAATTGAAAAGGAAGCAATTCTCCCTAACTCATTTCTGGAGGCAAGTATTATACTGTTAGCAAAATCAGAGAAGGTCCCAACCAAGAAAGAGAACTACAGACCAGTCTCCCTAATGAACATAGATGTAAAGATACTCAATAAAATACTAGCACATAGAATGCAGCAAATCATCAAGAAACTCATACACCATGACCAAGTGGGATTCATCCTAGGAATGCAGAGATGGTTCAGTATACGCAAATCAGTAAATGTAATACGCCATATCAGTAGAGCCAAAGACAGAAAAACCATATGATCATCTCAATAGCCGCAGAAAAGCTTTTGACAAACTCCAACATGCATTCATGATAAAAAATTCTACAGAAACTAGGAATAGACGGTCTTTATCTCAATCTGATCAAAGCCATCTAGGACAAACCAACAGCCAACATCATTCTAAATGGACAAAAACTGAAAGCTTTGCCTTTAAAATCAGGAACAAGATAAGAATGTCCACTGTCACTGCCCTTGTTCAACATAGTTCTGGAAACATTAGCCAGAGCAATTAGACCTGAGAGAAATAAAAGGAATAAGGATAGGAAAGGAAGTGAAATTATTATTCGCAGAAGAGTTATTTAAAAACATTGTTCTTTCCACCATTAAATTGTTCTGGCATCTTTGTCAAAAATCTGTCATTTATGTGAGGATTTATTTTTTGACCCTAAATTTTACTCCATTGACCTATATGTTTATCATTATGCCAATATCACACTCTTTTAATGGATGTAGCTCTCCAGGTTTTGAAGTTGGGAAGTATGAGTCCTCCAACTTTGCTGTCCTTTTTCAGTATTATATTGGCTCTTTTAATTAACCGATTTCCCATATGAATTTTAAGATTAGCTGGTTAATTTCTCTGAAGTTAGCTTGGATTTTGATGGACAATTAATTAATCCGTAGACTGTTTAGGAAAATATCATAGTTTAAAAATGCAGTTTTGTCTCTTTGGGGGTATAGCTCAGTGGCCCTGGTTTCAAACCTTCAAAAAGAAAATTTTCTGATCCATAAATATGGAAGTCTTTTCACCTGTTTAGGTCATCTTTAATTTATTTAACAGTTGTAGCTTTCAGAATATAAGTTTTATGGTTTTTAAATTAAATTTATTGTTAGGAATTTAAATTTTTCTATTTGATATTATAAATAGAATTTTATAAATTTCATTTTTTGTTGTTACTGTATAGAGATATAGTTCACTTTGAGATATCAGTGTATCCTGTAAATATGCAGAGTTCATTTATTTTAATTTTTTTAGTACCAGTATATCCTTTAAATTTTCTGTATACTGTACAAGATCATGCCATCTGATAATTTTTCTTCTTTTCCTGTCTGTGTTCTTTTTATTGTAGTTACTGCTTAATTGCCCTGGTTAGTCTCCACTAAAATGGTAGTGATGGCAAGAGACGTTCTTGTTTTCTTCCTGATCTTCAGGTAAAACAGACTTCTTAATGGTCGTGATGTTTACTGTGGTATTTTTATAGGTGCCTTATATCAAGTTGAAGAAGTTCTTTCTATTTCTGTTTTGCTGAGTGTTTTGTCATGAAGAGGTGCTAGATTTTTGTCAGATGCTCTCCAGTAGCTGTTGGAATGGTCACGCAACTTTTGTCCTTCATTCTACTGATATGACACATTACACTGATTTTCATATATTGACCTGTTCTTGTAAATGAGGTTAAATCGTCCTTGATCATGACATGTGAGCTCTTTTTTATTTACTGCCTGGTTTGATTCTTTTGTTGAGGATTTTTACATACATATTTCTAAGAGACTGGTCAGTTTTTTTTCTTGTGAAGTTTTGTTTGGCTTTGGTATTAGGGTTGTACTGGTCTTATCCTTGAGAAGTATTCTCTCATTTTCTGTTTTTTGGAAGAGTTTGTAAAAGATTTACATTAATTGTTCTTTTAAATGTTTAATAGACTGTTTAATAGTAGAAACCAACACTGGATTTATTTTCTTGCTGGAAGTCTTAGTACTACTAATTCAGTCTTTATCTTGTCATAGGTCTTCCTCAGATTACTCTTTAGTCAATTTTGCTAAATTGTTTCTAGGTATTTGTTCTGTCTATGCTATCTAATTTATTGGTCTGTAGTTAACAATGTGTTTTTTCTTGGTTAGTCCAATTAAAGTTCAGTAAATTTGTTGGTATTTTCAAAGAAACAACTTTTAGTTTTGTTGATTTTTTTTTTTCCCCCATCCTATTCTAAATTATCTTTACAAGATACCAGAGCTCATCAATATTTACTAATATATTAAATGAATTTTCTCAGCGTTGGTCATTTGAAAAAAGTATCTTGCATAGAATTTTAGATTGGTAGTATTTATTATTTTAATTCTTTAAAGATATTGCTTCATTGGATTCTGGTGTGAATAGTTTGTGATGAAAACTATGCTGTGACTCTTATTATCTTTGTTCCTTTTTAACCTAACACCCTACCCCCAGTTATCAAAGATTCTTCTTCCTCTGGTGTTCAGAAGTTTGTAAGACATAAAGGGTTTCCTTGCCTGCTTGGGATTCATTAAGCTTCTTGGATCTGTGATTTTCTTCCTTATATGAATTTTGAAAGATTCTTAAATACTTTTTCTAGCCCATTCTTTTTCTCAACTCCTGAGACTCCAAAGACATGTTTAGGGCTGGGGACATAGCTCAGCAGCACAAGCGCCTGCCTAGCAAGCCCAAGGTCCTGAGTTTAATTCCCACTACCAAAAAAAAAGAAAAATCCAAAGACATGTATCGTTTCTCT
>PVLD010005578.1:0-110350 GCA_004027595.1 Dinomys branickii
TAGATATCTTCTAGGCAGCAGGTAGCTAGGAGAGAATTGGGGTGGGGGTACAGATATGTGAGCTGTCAGCCTAGAGGTAGTGCTGTGACTATGCTCACGCATACATGCTCCTGGACAACACACATGGTGAACGGAGAATCCTGCGGAATGTCGTCTTTAGCAATGCTCAGAGGAATAAGAGAAAATTTAGTTAAGAGACTATCAAGGAAACAATACTAGGGGAGACCATGAAAAGGAGAGAGTATTGACATTGTTAAGTGCTAATTGTAAGCAGAGAATATAGGTCAAAATTAGATTCATTTATCTGGGAATTGTCTTACTCTTCTTTTTCTGTTTCTGTAACAAAATACCAGAGCCTGGGTAGTTTATAAAGACATTAGTTTATTCTGTCTCATGGTTCTGGGGACTGGAAAATCTAAGAGCATGGTAGTGGCAAGGGTCCTTATGTTGTTCAAATTCATAGCAGAAAGGAGGCAGACACGCAGGTGCCTGAAAAAGAAAAAAATATGCGGAGGCAGGCTCTCTTTATAACTACCTGCTCCAGCAAAACGAACCAGCTCCCTTAAGAAAGGTATTAATCCCTCTTAACAGTTTAATCACCTCTTAAAGGCTCCACATGCCATTACTGCCACCACAGCAATCAAGTTTAAACATGAGTTTCATAGGGAACTATATCAGCAACCGGAGAACAGAATGACTTCAGTAAGAGCAGTTTGATAATAAATAAGTGATAACTAGTGTTGACTGATCTTTCCAGAGGATTCCTTCTCCTGAATAGAAGAAATGAGATGAAGTAGTAAATAAAAAGCACATAGGATCAATGGAACTGTGGGATTTTTCTAAGATAAAAGGCAGCCATAAACCCCACCACCACCACATAACAACATATGGCATCTAATCGAACATAGGCAATTTGACTGAAAATTCTCATTTCTTAGCTGTAGATCTTGGATGAATTAAAGAAATCTTCCTATGATTCATTTTCTTCATTGATTAAATGGAGATAGTAATGGTCCCTGCATACGTTTGTGAGAAGTAAATAAAATGTAGATAAAATCTTTAGCTCTGTGCCAAGTAGGCAGATCAATAAATGCTAGTTTATGAAATACATGTTAAGGAGGAAGAGCATGTGGAAAGACAAAGAGAAATGCAGAGGAAGGAAAGGGGTTACTTTGTGAAGGAAAGTCCTTGAGCAAGTCAAAGGTCAAGAAATCCAGATCAAAGTATGGGGGGATTCACCTCAGAAAGAAATGTGTTTTCAAACAAGAGGGAGAAGGAAAAGAGAATTTGAATGCTAATAAGTTTGTGGACTAGTGGAAATCAAAGGCAGAGAGGTTCCATCTCGTAGATGAACTGTTTTTTCTCTGAAATAAGATCCAAGGTTCAACCACAGCAAGTTAAGGAAAGGGTTAGAATGAAGGAGATTATTTGAAACAGTGGTACTGATTTAAAATAACAGTCATGGGCAATAGTTAAGGGAATTGTAGAGGGACAGAGCAAAGACTGGTCAGACAAGATCATGGCACCAGTTAGAGATGAGGGCAATGATTGTAGTAGTGATAGTCCCATGCCATTGTGGACTTTCTCTAGCTGCCACTAAAGAGCTTGCATTTTGAGTTGGAAAAGGTGGACGGTGAAGTGGTCAGCGATCAGGGTTCTCGAGGTCATTGTAGAAAATGGACAGTGAAGAAAGGAAGCTCAGGGCACTAGCAAAAATGTATAAAGCCATGAAGCCTGAGCTCAGTCAGAAGAAGAAACATTGACATTGTGAAGGGGCTGATGCTTAGCTGCTCCAAGGCCTGAAGAATAAGTGCTGTAGAACTCACAGGCTATTTGGAAGAATTGCTGCTTGTGTTTAAGGAATGGATTTTCTAAAGTTAGTGAGAAATTCCTCTTGCCATTCCTGGTGCTCTGTTTTTTCCAAGGTTATATCCAGCTTCAGGAGTATTTCTTACTCAGTGCCCAAGTTTCTGTGCCTTCTGTGCCTCCACACTGGTTAACAGGCAAAATATGTATATTCCAGCTTTCACTGTGCACCTCCTGCAGGCTCCACACCAGCAGACTTGTTAGCCTTGATCGAAAATCAAGCCCAGCTGCCATTAATTTCAATAGTCTGTCATATTCTCAGAGGTGCACAGATGCCCTCTATTCTTGTGACCCACCAGATTTGGGTGCCCCCAAACTCATGACATCTCCAGGGACCTCTTCATTTTGGGTTATGTATTTCCTTTCAACCCATATCCTCTCAACCTGAAGAGAACAACCCAGGAAGTCAGTCACACGCCTTCCAGAACCAAGGAATCAGTCTGTTTCATAGGTAAGCTAGGGAGGAGAAGGGGGAGGAATAAATATTAGCTTTCTGCCAGAGAAAATATTCTTACATAATGTCTTAAGGACTACGTTTGGTTTGTACATTGTACAGTGGTACCTTGGTACTTGTGGTTAATTGGTTCTAGCAGGTACAGTGAAGACCAAAATTAACAAGTACTAAACAATGTATTTTGGCTGGAAAGTACAGTAAGTCATGAAATAATTGGCACTGACAAGTCTTAGATTTTTCCTCAAGTAACAAATGAATGACAAGTACCAACATGAAAGTTTTGTGTCAAATTATGTCAAGTACCAAATTACACAAATTTCACAGCATTCAAGTACAAGGTATGACTGTACTGTATGAGGACAAAAATATATATATTGATTTAACAAAAGGAAAAAATGTCACTAATTGGTAGAAAAGACTGAATCGTTTATACTCAAAACACCTTTCAAGTGAAAGTTACTGCACTAGGATCAATGCTATTAATCCTCTTTTTTCCCTTTTAGAAAATACCTAAAGGCTATGAGTTAGATCTAAAATATCCACAAACTCTCATGTGTTCAGAAGTGGGGTTCTTAGAAGGTGACTGGATCATGGGGGAGCTATGTTCAACCAAAGATTAATTGATAGTTGAATGTGCTGTTGGGATCTCTAGGCTGGATGGAGGAGGTGACTCCCTGACGGCATATCTCCTTGGAGGCTCTTCCTGCTTCTACAGCTTCCTGGCTGCCATAGGTTGAGCAATTTTCTTCCACTAGGCCCTTCTGCCATGCCATTTCTGCCTTGGAGTCAGCCAACCATGGGTTGAGCTCCCTGAAACCATAAACCAAGACAAATCTCTCCTGCTTAAATTTTGAGCATCAGGTATTTTGTCCCAGTGATCAGAAAGCTGACTGATACATTGAGAAAGACAACACGAAGGAGAAAAGCTGTATTCTGGCTCACAGTTTCAGAGATTCAGTCCATGGGAAACTGGTTCCATTGTCATGGGCCTGTGATAAGACAGAACATAATGGCACAAAAGGTAGGATGGACAAGATATAGTTTCACAGATCACATCTCTGTGATTCACACCATGATCCATAATCCCGAGGGAGGCCTCACATCCTCACAGCCCATTCAGTTATGAGCCATGATGAATTATTCACATCCCAAAAGCCCATCAGCTGGCCTTTGGGAGGCATTTTTGATACCAATCATAACAAGTATAAATGACCTTTTTATCCTACTTATTAATTCTAGAAGGGAAAATCCTAGAAATCAGTGTTTTTCTGAGAATTTAAAAAAAAATTGTGTATGGTAATAGGGCTTAACAAGCATAGGAGAAGATTTGGTATTTCAGATTTTAATATAAGACACTCCTATAGATTTGCTGTTTAAAATTTTGCTGGGATTTTGATAGTATGTAGTTCTTATTGCTTGATACAAACAGATAATTCAATGGACCACAGTGGTGTTACCTATTCAAATTTTTAAGCAATGATGTCATACCTTCTCAAAAGCAAGTAGTCTCAAAAATTATCCCTTACATGCATTTTAAAGTTTTCTTTTTTGGCATCATTTATACAAAGAATCTCAATGGTATTTTAGAAGTTATAGTTTCCCAGGAAGCCAAATCAAGCTTTCATACATCAGTCAAAACGAGGCATTACCAACAATGTACATAATGCCAACGAACTGAAATTATTCTTTAATTTGATTCTCTACCTGAAGACCAAAACTCTCCCTCCAACACCTAACTCCGCTCTTCCCTCAGACACATACACTTACCCCAGACACTGTCTGGCAAGACCTAGCAATACTTCATCAGTTCTTCCTGGTCACTAAGTCCTCGCGTTAATAGTGCTGGAGTAGCTTGAGTAGCTTTAACTAGATGTAAACTTTGGCATCAAGGCTAAATTTAAAATTTAAATTATTCCAACCATCAACTGAAATACAACAGTGCGAAATCTAAAACTTTCCTTTTTGAAGTTCTTGTTAAAAATCTCCCCCTGGTGGATTTTAAGAGTATGTATTTTCACGAATAGAATGGAATAGAACTTCCTTAATGAATAAATAGATGCTGACATTTTACAGGACTAAAATCAAGTCTTTTAATCTGTAAGTTCAGAGGAAAAAAGACATTTTTTAAAAGCTTGTATCAAAAATTTTCTAATACTAACAGAATTGTTTTGGTTTGCTCTAGCCCTTTGTGCAGTGAAGGCACTTTTATATGCTAATTTCCCAAGTTGTTTAAAGAATAAACACATAATAATTCCATTAAGAAAGAACATGGTCGGGCTGGGGATATAGCTCAGTGGAATAAGCGCTTGCCTAGCAAGCGCAGGGTCCTGAGTTTGATCCCCACTACCGCAAAAAAAAAAAAAAGAAAGAACATGGTCATAGCCCCTCCTTCAGTGAATCTGGCACCTGTCATCTTTCTTCCAGCTGTCAGTTAAATCAAGGAAAGTTCAAGAGGACATTCTTTTAATTGATTCTACTTTTTCAGCAGCACTCTCCCTACCTTTTCTGGGAATACACTTCAGCTGTAAATTTGCGAGTCGGTACAAATTTCAAAGCAGCTCTTTCTCTTTCACCCTCTCTCTCCAGTAGCTCTGCTGACCGACTGCAGGGACATACAGTTGCCTGCGATGGGGCAAAAGGTAAGGAACGACAGGAACACCGGGACAAAGCACGGAATGCCCCCCAGAAATACTATGCAAAAGATGGTACAAGGCTGCGTTTTCTTTGGCACAGATAATTCCAATGGTTCATCTTATATATTTCTTAACATGACATTTTGGTCTTTTTTCTGAACAGTTAGTTCTAAACTTCTAATTAGCGACTAATTTATTACTTTTAAAAGGTTAGTCAACCTAAGTAAAGGAGAAAATGGAGGAAATTGTTGGATATATTGAGAAATGTGAGAAATAGGAGAATGACTTAGATTTGCGATTGATGTAATTTCTGGCATTAAAACAACTCTTTGAATGAGTTCCATGGGAGATAAGGACGCAGAAGTAAGGCAGGGATTAAGCAAACAAACCCTGGATCAAGTTCCTAGAATCAGATCCCGGCTTTGTGTATTAAAGGTGTGTGACTTGAGCCAGCTTTTTCACCTCTCTGTGTCTTGGGTCTTTTATTTAAAAAGTGTGGGTAGTCAGTAGAAATTTCTTCTACAATAGTGCAGCTGGAAAAGTTAAAGACGCCAAAACTGTGAGTGGAAAGTACTTAGCATACACGGATCATAGCTTTTGCATTCAATTTCAGATACTAATGGTCTCATTTTCAGACATTCTTTTAAAAAATCCTTTTTAAATTTAAATGATAATATCTCATTCAATTTAAAGCCCTTTGTCCCTGAACAGTACAGAAGAAGGAAACGGTTGATTTTTTTTTATTTCTTCATATTATTTTTTCACTTCTCCTTCACTCCTTCTTCTGCCTTTTTCTCCTTGGGGAGAGGCAGAACAATCCCAGGCAGGAAAGATTTTCCTCAGTCATGTGATGACACACACTGCAAGGCTTCTGTTGGGGGCTTTCTCATGGAGAGTTCTTCTGAAGGTTGGCCGCCATCACTCCTCCTCCTTGCTGGAGACCACACACCGTGTCATTTCCTGAGCATGCTCAGAATCCCCCACATTTTCCTCCCCTTCCCAGTTCCCCATTGAGCTACCCAGGTACTACACAGAATTCCTGCTGATGTGTCTCAGAGGGGCTCCCACCTGTCCACCTGTGCTGCTGACATAATTCCATCTTCCACCTATAAGAAGTTCATTCTCCCACCCAAAGCAGACCCAGTTCACTTAAATTTTCTAGCCCAGAATGAGGCTTCACCTGTGTCTTTTCCAAACCTTAAGGGCACTGCCAGGCTCTCAAAGGAGATTTTACAGCCCCAACACTTGACTGACAGTGTAAGCACCCACTTCCATCTTCCAGGGCAAGGAAAGTGCACAGCACTCTGGACACTCTTCCTAGGGAAATAATTTCTGTCTTCTTTACTACTATTACATGTGGATGGGGATGTGGGTAGTGAGTTGTAAGAGCTGGGTTATTTATTACCTAGAGAATATGGATGCATTTTCCAGCTGTGGTTGTCAGCTTGAGAACTTGGGAGCCATGTAGGAAACCAAGGCAAAGAGAAATGTCACATCAAACTCAGGCTGTGCTTGTGTAACATTTTTACAATTGGGTTATTTGACTCAGTGAGTACAGTGGTAAGAGGACACCAATAGACTGGACTAAGTTTGGTATGATTTCAATAGAAATGTTTAACACTGTAGAATTATTTTAGCTGGAAGTGTGTCATGTACCAAACATAGTACACCATGTTCAATTACAAACCCAATTGTATAGACAGGAGGAAAGTGAAAAAGTAAAAATACACACAGCAATTGCTCAGTGACTATTTCTTAGAATGCATAACTGACTGCCAGATCTGTTAAGTTTTTGAGCAAAAGAGAAGGATGGATTTCTTAAATTCTATTGGCTAACTAAAAAATAATGTTACACTGTAATGCATAACTTATAAATTATTTTATAATAGTTTAAATACTTCTATAGTGCTTACTACATGCCAGGCAATGTTTTAAGTGCTTTACTATGTTTATTTCATTTAACAAACCTATAAAGTGGACAAAGTATTATCTGCATTTTATGAATGAGGAAACTGAAGCACAGAGAGATCAGACACTAGCATAAGGTTAAGTATGTGGAAAATATAACCCAGAAGTTTGGTATCAAACTACAACACTGCCCTTTCACAAACATCTTCTTGCAATTTACTTCACTGTAACTTCCAAGAGGTGGCCACTGCAGACTGAAGCATACTCCAGGGGCCACTTCTCCATGGAGACAGGAGCTGCTAAGACAATGAAAGGCTACTCCAGCTCTGTTTCAGTTTCTTTACCACCTTCTGCCTAGTACATTGTGTTTGTAGTCCAATTTGCATCATAATATGTTAATTTCTAAAATAATTTTATCAGTGTTTTGTGATAGTAAAAATAATTAAGGAGGAAATAAATCAACAAATGCCTCATTAAATAGACCAGACACTTATGGCCTGGAGTCTTTACTTTTTGTAAAAATTTTTAAAGGCTTTATTGGCTTTATCTTACTTAAAGGACAATGCACACTCATGGCTGAAAGAAAATGGAAACTCTCTATGAAAAGGTGAAGACACCATCCATGGCCCAAGCACATGATGATAGCCACTGTCAATGTCTCAGTAACTTTGTTCTCAGTCTTATGTATGGCACATGTATGTTCCTTTGAGATATATACAATATGTCCATGTGTGTTTGTGTCAATTGGTTTTATGTGATACTTTGCTTTTTTGCCTGGAGGAAAAGAAAAATTTTATTCTGGAATAGAGTTTTTAGTTTAGAAAAGAATGTGGTGGTTGATGTGACACCCTCTCTCTTCATCTTCCCGTTGGCCTGGATTAAACACTGATCCTTAGAGTTCCCCCAAAGGCCCAACTATTTCATTTGGTTTGCTGACCTTGCCCCTTATATATCAAGTTTATAAGCTATAAAATAAAATATACCCTATCACCCTATCTTCATTATGACTTAGGAAGTCAAAGTTCAGTTCAGACTCCTAGCACTCTTCAAGAGCTCTGCCTTGCATCCTGCTCCCAGCAGCAGCCCATCCCACTTCAAGTTCTAGCCTCCTCTCCATCCTTTGCAGTGACCAGCCTCTCATGCATTAGGATGCTCAAAACTTAAGCAGGAGAGATTTGTCTTGGTTTATGGTTTCAGGGAGCTCAAACCATGGTTGGCTGACTCCAAGGCAGAAATGGCATGGCAGAAGGGCCTGGTGGAAGAAAATTGCTCAACCTGTGGCAGCCAGGAAGCTGTAGAAGCAGGAAGAGCCCCCAAGAAGATATGCCCTCAGGGAGTCACCTCCTCCATCCGACCTAGAGCTCCTAACACCACATTCAACTATCAGTTAATCCTTGGATGAGCACAGCTCCCCCATGATCCAGTCACCTTCCAATCCAGTCAGCCTCCACAGCCAAGCCATGTCTTAGCCGCCTCACCTCCCCTGAATAGTTAGCTCCTGGCCTCTTCTTGGGCCTAATGTATTGGTACCCATCACATAGTCTACTCATGCTGCCCTTAGACGTGAATTTGGGGTTGTTAAGCAGGGATGTTCTGTGTCTCTGAGAATATGATCTGGAGTCTAATTTAGATTGGGGTTCACAGGCTTAGAACCTTGGCTGGTAGGGAAGAACACTGATAAATCAAAAACCTTCATCTGTCCCCTATAGGAGATGCTGTTTAAAATGAATCATTACTTATTTATGTCTAGAGATGTTCTCTAAATTATGACTTTAGCTAGACAGGAAAGGGGGATAGGGAAGATGGAGTATAACTTCACAATGAGCCTGATCTCCATAGCTGCAGAAATGTGGGTTTACAAGTACTGCTGCTTCTGGTTGGAACAACCCCTTGGAGGTATGCTCTTTCCCCTTCACCTCAATCAGGGCTACACCAGCCTTACCTTCTTCCCTTCATTTTGGGTCTAAATCCTGTCAGATACACCCCTTCTCCCGCATTCTGTAGCCCTTCATCCCTACTTTTCTTCTTAAATGTCTCACTGAAATATGACCTCAGTACCTTAGTATGTATCTCTCTCTTTCTGCCTCATTAGAATGCATTATTTTTTTCCATAAAATAAAAAAAAATTCCACAGGAAATCAACTTTCTTTGCCTCTGCATCTTTAGTGCCTGGAACTGTGCCTGCCACCCAATGGCATGAAATCAATATTTGTTAAATTAATGAATAAATTATTAATGTATGAGCAAAACACACATCATTCATACATAGTGGAATTAACATCTGTTTTCTTCTAACAAATAAATAGGGGCCTAAAGGAACTATATACAATTATAGAATTAAGTCTATTCTACTATAGGCTGAATTTTACTTCCACAAACAGTGAAGCCTTGACTAATCCATGCAGCCAAAAAAAGAGACAAGTGTCCCCACCTGGACTGCGCCATCTTGTGAGTCCGCTTTCTGACAAGAAAGAAATGTTTCACAGGCTGTTCTCAGTGCCAATAAATAGTTTTTCCATGCTGTATGGAGAAAACAGAGGAGAGGCAAGACCTAACAATGGTCACCCAAAGGCAGTCTGGCCTCAGAAGGAGAAAGTGAGCTGGTGACCTAGTCATTCACAGGCACACCCGGAATTGTGCACTGCTAATCTTTCGGTGATTTTTAGCCCATTCAGAGTTGATGTATCTTGATTAACTATCACAGAACAGTTCCAGTTTAACTAGGAATTGAAGGAAAGCTCAACCACTTAAGGTGATTCTATGCATACAGGTAAAACAGTGACTGAGTTTAATGTCTATATTCCTACCTCAGCATATTTAGAACTGGAACAAAGTGGCAGTACCATACTGGTGAGTGGCCTATATCTGTAGCTTTTAATCTATAAAGCTGGCTTTCCTTTCCTCCCCAGCCCTATGCAGGCATTTGTGCTCTTTCTTACCTGGTGAAGCGGACTGACAGACAGAGCCCCTTGCAAAAGAACAGCCACATCTTAAGGAATAGGTGATTTGCTGTAAATGTTTAAATGTTCCGCTAAAACTCAAGCATCAGTTGAGGAATCACATGAAACAGAATTGTGGTTTCGTGACTTTGGAAGCTTTTTTTTATTTCTGCTACAAAGACAAAAAGATTTTGACAAAATTTTTGAAACGCATGTAAGCTACCTTACAATCAGTAACTAACAGAGACTTTATTACAGAAAACTGTTGCTGATAACAATGATTTAGAGTAATACAGGTAACAACTAAAGTCATATAAGTAACCACTTTTGTTCTATTTTTATTCACCCATTAATAATAATGAACGTAGAATTCTTGTTCTTAAAAATATTATTTAGCAATAGAGAATCCATAGGGAAGGATGTGAGCAGTTATGGTAAATATGTCTTTTCTGAAAGCACAGAAAAGACTATATCCTGCTGTTTCACAGAAGAGGCAATAGGAAAATCAGCAGGCCCAGGAGAATTTGCTGAGATTGGTGATGAACTGAACCACAGGCTTCCAAGGCTGCTGTGATGTGATTGGGCATTGCTGGGCAATGAAGTCTGGGACTGCTCCTCAGCCCTGTAGTCACTTCGCACCCTGGGAACTTTCTTATTAGACTGCTATCATGTTAGCTGCTTCATGACAGATGGTCCTTCAGTGGCATATTCTCCATTTTGGGCCATATTGCTGAGTAGTGCTTGCGGCTTCTACTCAGCTTGGTCGCATCTGCCCAAACAGGTGTTTATAACATGATGCCACTGCAGAATATGTCACAGGGAGTCTTCTCTTTAATCCTTGGCCCTAACTACCCTTTTACTATGGGCATAGAAGAGTTCAATTGAGGATCACTATCAGTTTTGATTGAAAAAACCACATTACTAATGATTTTAACAGAAGCAGATTCGGAGCTCTTGATAATTACAATTTCACCAAACCAACAGAGGCTCAAGACTGCAATTAAAAAGAAATGATCTTCCATGTATAATGACTTTCCCATGGCATGATACTATTAAATAACCATCATTAGCCACTAAAGCATGTACCACCCATTTTCCAGAGCCTTTTCTCTGCCAAGAAATTTAAGACCAAGAATGACCAACGAATGAATCATCAGGATAATCACTGTTGATATAGAACATGCAAATTGGAATCACTCAGAATGAGTTAAAAGTGTAGAAGGAATTATTACAGAAGATAATATTATCCGGACATTAAAGCTTCTCTGATAAGAAGCCCAGAATTCATGTCTTTGCATCTACAATTTATGAGCAAAAAAATAAAAAAGTACTATTCCTGGGATGCCTTGAAAAACAAAATAAGAAGATTTGGGGTGATTTTCTAGGTATTGTGTTGGGTTCTCAAGACAGAAAGATAAATAAAATATAGCTCTTATTCTCAACAAGCTCACAGATTTATAAGGTGGGACAGCCAGGTACACACAAAGAAGAAAACACTACAGCTGGATGAAGGCAATCCTTACAGCCTGCACCTGGTCTAGGATAGCACGGGGGTGGGGAGGGAGGGGGCAGCTTGGCAGAAGAAAAGCACTGCTTAAGAATCCAAAACTTCCTCAATTAGCACTTTGCATTCCTTCCTTTCTGGAAAATATCCTTTGCTTCTACCTAGAAATGTTCCCATTGTGGAGGCACAGGGAAGATGAAAACCAAAGAAGGGAGAGCTGGAGGGCAGGTATGTTGGAAGCAGAACAGAAGCTTTTCTCAATTTAAGACTTTAAACATACGAGTTAAAATAAACAAGTTTTCAATATGATAAGATGGTAGAGTCCTCGCTTTTCACAAGCTGTGATCTTTGAGCATTATAGCAACCTCAAGCCTATATTAATTTTTCCATTTCTCTAGGAAATATTTGTATTGCATGAGGTCTCAGGGGAAGGCGAGATTCCTAGTCGGGCTCCTGCTCTTAAAACAATTTGAAAACAGCTGCAACTTTAATCCACATGTTGCTTAGCCCACAGGTGCCACCTTTAGTTTCCTGTTTTGTTTTTGCTTCTGTTTGCTCATAGTTTGGTTCATAGATACAATGACAAAAGCATAGGTTAAGAGATTTAGTAACACTGCATGTCTCTATCATTTTTTATGAAAGTAAAATTTACATAATATTCTTAATTTTAGCCATTTGAAGCATACAACTCAGTGGGTTTTGGTGTAGTATAATGTCATCCAACCGTCATCATTATCTAACTCCAGAATATTTTCCTCATCTAGAAATATCACCTCCTGCTCAATGAGTAGTTCGTTTCCTTATTTCCTCAGCCCCCAGCAATCACTAATCTACTCTGTCCCTGTGTGTTTGCCAGTCTTGAAGATAGCATATAAGTGGAGTCATGCAATGCAAGACCTTTTGTATCCGGCTTCCTTCGTTTTGTATGATGTCTACAAGGTTCATCTATGTTCTAGCACGTGTCAGCACTTCGTTGCTTTAAAGGATTCCATTGTAGGAATAAATCACCTTTTGCTTATCCATTTATCAATTGAAAGGTGTTTAGATTGTTTCCAGTTGGGGCCATGAGAACACCCACGTGTGAAGTTTTGTTCCAGTACTTTTTTTCAATTTTAAGGAGTAAAGAACAGCGGTGGGACTGCTGGGTCACGTGGTGATTCTATCTTACGCCTTTTTTTTTTTTTTTTTTTTGTGGTACTGGGGATTGAACTCAGGACCCTGCGCTTGCTAGGCAAGCGCTTATTCCACTGAGCTATATCCCCAGCCCCATCTTACGCCTTTTGAGAAATCATCTAACATTTTTTACTAAAACTGCATCACTTTTTATTCCCACCAGCAATGTATGAGTTTTATACTTTCTCCACAAGCTCTCTAACATTTATTTTCTGTTTCTGAAATTATTACCACCATTTTAGTGAGTGCCAAGTGCTAACTCCTAGTCAATCTCTTTTAATAGGTAAATTGTCCATCACAGCCACCAATTCACAAGTAGAGAGGGCATGCTCACACCGGATCTTAAGTGCTTCTACTTTGTGGAGCCACAACTTAATTGGGAGTATTTTATTTTTACACGAGCTACGAAGCGAATGTAATGAAATTTTAATGACAAAACTGCCTTTTATCAAATCCCATCACTCACTACCCCTGGAGCCACCATAATCAAAGTTGAGGCCTCTAATGATGACTGTTCACATGCCAACCCCCAGAAATACAGCCTAATGTGTTCAGGCAGTGAGTGACAGAGGGATGCAAACCATTGTGAGGCTTGGCCAGTAGAATGCTCTTGGGGAGGAGGACTACTCTTTTATGGGGCAGGGGTTGACCCAATGCACATTCATGTATTTTTTAAAATAAAAAGAAACATAACTGAAATAACAATTCCCTGCCCCACTATAGATAACATTTCATTTATATAAAGTAATGGGTTAAACAGCTTCAGCCATAGGAAATTTCAAATTCCATCCTAACACTTTTCTCATTAATAATTCAATGTCATTGCACACATTCCTAGGAGAGTCTATTGTCATTTATTTTAACATCTGATGGCATCATCAGCGCACTACAAATTATTTTTTTCCCTTCCAAGAACACTTAGTTTGGAGAACTAAAACACGTATATGTAAATCATTACTTGGACAAAGCAACAGGGCTCTAAACATTATGCTTTTCGTATTTAATTCGTGCATCCATTTCTGTGTGCTAGACTGACTGGTGTAGACAGCTTCCATGAGATTAGTTTCTGTTTGCCTCTCCTTGGGGCAAATGTATTGAGGCAAGCAAACACTGATATGCATCTCACCGTGGGTGCCTGGAAAGGACTTAGGGGATGGACCCTAACTCTTCCTTTGGGAAACCTGAAAGCCAACCGGAATCTCAGAATGGCGGGATGTCCCGGACGTCAGTTTAAAATCATGGTCATTGGAAAAATATCTTTTTTCTCTCACGGAAAACCTTCAATTGCTAGATGAAGTCAGTAAGCTTCAGGGCTGCCTACATCTATGTCTGTCTCGATGGTTTAGGTACGTAAACTAGAGGCAGGTTAAACCTCAAGGGCAATAATATGGCATGGAAAAACTCAAATGTTGCCCCTTTGATCCTGAGGTTGGTGACAGGTCTGGTCACCCGCACAGCCAGCCGCGGGTAGATTTAAAGGAGCCAGCGTCCCCGCCGGCCCAGACAGCTGCGCTCTCCCTCCCCCAAGCGTACCCCCACCCCTGCTGCCTACTCTCCAGGGTGCAAAGTACAGCCGGGACGCGGGCGGAGCTGTTCTGAGCGCACAGCCTTATCTTCCCCGAGTGAATACCTAGATGGATTTCCAATACCGCGCCGGGCACGTACATGAGGGAACCTCAAGCTCCCGCTGAGCTCCCAGCCGCGCATCCCGATTTCTACAGTCTATATTCCCATGGGAGACAAGGGGCTCTGGGCCTTACAAGCTTTATTAAGAGATTGGCAGTGGTTCATTCGGACCGCTGAACTCCCCGCCCTCTAAGAGCTGCCCTTCGCGATGCAACTCAGAATCCCCTAAAGCATCCCTGTGGCTCTTTCTGCTCGCTTTGCTCAGAGCTTAAGATCAGTTTCCACGACTCTGCGAGTATTTACGTGGGCACTTGTGCTGGGGCCGAGCCCAGAGGGAGTCGGACTGCGAGCGCGGAGAACGTCAGCGCGCCGCCAGCCCACACGCACTTCGCCCTGGCCATCTACGCTTCGGTCTGGAGGTAGAGCGCTTTGGAAAGGAGGTTCCTGGCTTCCCGGCAGGTCGGAAGGGCAGGACAAGCGGGGGTGGGCGGTCGGTCCCAGAAAAATTCCCAGGAGAGGAGCCAGGGTTCTCCCCAGGAGGGGGCAGTAACTGAGGGAAGCTGAGATGAACTCCAGACATCCACGTTTGGGAGTTCGTTTCCGTCTTTGGGTAGGAGCGGGGTGGGGTGGGGCAGAATTTACACCTTAGGCTCCCAGCGGTCCTCCCGGTAGGCAGAGACACTCCCCTGGCCCCTCGGGGGAAGCGTAGAGGTGATGTGAGGGAGAGCTTAAAGTGTTCCTCCAGTTGAGCCTGGGAAGGAAAAAAATTGGGGGAGGGAGTACAAAGCACCGAGTACCCCCCTTTCGTAGTTGCTGAGGCGCTGGTGGTGCCTATTAATCATTCACCAGTCCAGAGCTGCGCCAGTTAATGGCTGTGCCACGCCGGGCTCCAGCCCCTCGGCCGCTTCCTGCCAAGCTTCCGAGCGCCCGGACGCCCGGGAGCGGCCAGAGGCAGCGCGCAGGCAGCAGCGGGGCGATGCGCCCCGCCGGCGCTGGCAGGAGCTGCTTCCTCCGCCACCGCTGAGGTCTACCCGAGGCGCCAGGTGGCTGTGAGCTGCGGGCAGCCGGCCGGGTGTCTGGAGAGGGCGCAAGCGGCGGGGCACAAGAAGAGCGCCCCAGCGCCCGCAGCCCCACCGGCCCCCCTCGCCCGGGATGTTCCCCAATGGCACCGCCTCCTCTGCTTCCTCCTCTCCCAGCCCCAGCCCGGGCAGCTGCGGCGAAGGCGGCTGCAGCAGGGGCCCCGGGGCCGGTGCTGCGGACGGCATGGAGGAGCCGGGGCGAAACGCGTCCCAGAACGGGACCTTAAGCGAGGGCCAGGGCAGCGCCATCCTCATCTCTTTCATCTACTCCGTGGTGTGCCTGGTGGGGCTGTGTGGGAACTCCATGGTCATCTACGTGATCCTACGCTACGCCAAGATGAAGACGGCCACCAACATCTACATCCTCAACCTGGCTATTGCCGACGAGCTGCTCATGCTCAGCGTGCCCTTCCTGGTCACCTCCACGCTGTTGCGCCACTGGCCCTTCGGCGCCCTGCTTTGCCGCCTCGTGCTCAGTGTGGACGCGGTCAACATGTTCACCAGCATCTACTGTCTGACTGTGCTTAGTGTGGACCGCTATGTGGCCGTGGTGCACCCCATCAAAGCAGCCCGCTACCGCCGCCCCACCGTAGCCAAGGTGGTGAACCTAGGCGTCTGGGTGCTGTCGCTGCTGGTCATCCTTCCCATCGTGGTCTTCTCACGCACGGCGGCCAACAGCGACGGCACGGTGGCCTGTAACATGCTCATGCCTGAGCCGGCCCAGCGCTGGCTAGTGGGCTTCGTGCTGTACACATTTCTCATGGGTTTCCTGCTTCCCGTCGGGGCTATCTGCCTTTGCTACGTGCTCATCATCGCCAAGATGCGCATGGTGGCCCTCAAGGCCGGCTGGCAGCAGCGCAAGCGCTCGGAGCGCAAAATCACTCTAATGGTGATGATGGTGGTGATGGTATTTGTCATCTGCTGGATGCCTTTCTACGTGGTGCAGCTGGTCAACGTGTTCGCTGAGCAGGACGATGCCACGGTGAGCCAACTGTCCGTCATCCTGGGCTATGCCAACAGCTGCGCCAACCCCATCCTGTACGGCTTCCTGTCGGACAACTTCAAGCGCTCTTTCCAGCGGATCCTGTGCCTCAGCTGGATGGACAACGCCGCGGAGGAGCCCGTCGACTACTACGCCACAGCCCTCAAGAGCCGCGCCTACAGTGTGGAGGACTTCCAGCCCGAGAACCTGGAATCTGGAGGCGTCTTTCGTAATGGCACCTGCACTTCCCGGATCACTACGCTTTGAGCCCAGTCCCTGCCCCGAGGAAGGGGGAGAACGAAGGGTTGGGAGGCGGAGTGTGAAGGATATTAGGATATTATCTGAAGCGGCGCCGGTGCGAGGGGACTTCCCTGGGGCTAGGCTCCTTCGTCCCTCGCTCCTCGGCGGGGGAGGGACCTAGGAAAGCCTCAGGAAGACCAAGGTAGAACTGAGAGCTTTGCTTGCAAATTGGAAAGCCTGTCTGACTGACTACCTTCTCCTCTGTCTCCCGCTTTTGGCCTCTTCCTCCACTGCACTTGCAGCTCCGCGCACCCCTTTATTCCCCACACCCTGTAACTTCAGTGCTTCCCTCCCCACCGTCCTGCCGCCTGTGCAGATCACTGACTCCAGGCCGCCACCTCTCTCCAGTCCGCATCCTCTCCAGCTGTTATTTCTGTTTGTTTTAACTGAGCCTAGGCTGCAGCCACGTTTCCCTCGGGGTGGGTTCCTACTCTGCCTTGTGCTCCTTGCAGTGATTGAGGAACTACCGCTCACCTTTTGGGGAGCTTCCACTTCAGACTGAACTAGGGAGACTTAAACTTTGAGAGAAGTCACACTCAGAAATGAACTGGGCAGCATCCTTCCCTGGGACCCTCCACAGCCCTGACTCCACCCCGAGCAGAGCCAGGTGCTTAGAAGTAAAACAGGTCTTTGGTTCTCACACCAAGCAGGCGCTATGCAGTCCCACACCCTTGCTCCCTTTGAAGCAAAAAGGAGCTTGAGAACAAGCCTTTGTAGATAACTGGATTACCAAGGGAATGCTGTAGCAGCCAGCCTCCTTCCTGGCTCAGAAGTGCGCTGTTTCAAAACTCCTTGCCCCCTACAGCGGCTGTGTCCGTGGGGGTGGGCACTTTCCTGGGGCGCTGCTCTGAAGCCAAGAAGCTCCCTCTCTTCAGGTTTCTGTAGAAGTGGACCTGACCTAAGCATCACAACACACCGGGTTTCCTGCTCCAGTTTAGGCCCTTAGGGGCAGGGGGGCAGAGATCTAGGGTGACAACTTAGAACCTTGGCCAAAGTTGGCCATGTGACCACAGCCTGCTGGCTGGAGAGCAGCCTGTCTGGCCTGTGAGGGTCACTGCCTTTCAAGTGGTGCCTAATAAGTTACCTTCTTGTTGAACATATTTATTTATTTATTTATTGGTGGTGTTGGAAAATGTGCTTGTGATTTCCTTGTCTCCTCTTGCCTAGCTCAGGCATTTTCTTGGGGGGACCGGAGGGGTTGGCGTGGAGTGAGAATGGAGGAAACTTTGTCCCACTCCAAGGCCTCCTCAGACCTGTTGCTCTGCTGGACCTTCTTATCTTTTCCTCCAGTATTTCTATTTTTGCTGTGTCCAGTGAAATTTGGAGATTTTTCCTATTTTTCTTATTGTAGCTGCTTGTCTTATAATAATAAAACAAATGACAATGTGGGCTAGCTTCCTCTCCATGCAGAGTGAAAAGCCTGGAACCCTAGCTTCCCAGGACATATATACCGGGGAAGCATCACTCTACATGCGAGTTTTGTGTGTATGGGTATGTATGTTTATACTCATGTATATTTATTGTTCCCACTTTCATGAGTCTGTGAAACAGTTTCAAGTACAGCTACTAACAGTGGCAGGTGTGGCGCTGGCTGGAAAATTTTCAGGTGTAGGGGTGCAAGTAGCACTCAACCTAGAACTGAGAAATCTAATTCAAACACTTTAATCATGGCTGAGAATGTCCCTACTACTAGGTTCCAGCAGAAATGATTCTTGCAATCCAGTTTACATAGTCACTATGTTTTGAGAACACTGAAAGTGAAATGATTTGTGTTTATGTTTAGTCTTGCCAGTTACACTGATACTAGCAGGGCAAGGACGAACAATTTTACTTCTTTGTATTTCTTGTATTGCTTAATATGCTGGCTTGTACATAGTATGCGCTAGATATATGTTTGTTGTTTGATTGTTGAAATAAGCCAGAGTGTATTACAATGATCTAGAGATAATAATCTGGGATTCTCAGGTTCTCTCACTGACATGATACACAATGGTTGAACTTACTGTAGAAAAAGATGTTTCCTGTATATTTGCTTCAACATTGTGCTTTTCTAAAAGCAGTAAACAACAGTTAAATGTCTCTAATGTTTAGTTTAAACTAATGAACAAATATCCTTTTGATCAGAAGTCTGAAAGTTTAGATCTGTCCCTTAATAATACTATTATTACTCTTTTGGAAAATAGATCTTTAATGTTTAAGAACAGTGGAATTTACAAATTGAAATCTTGATCATCATCCTCTTAACAGGAGACAGTCTAGTGCTCTTAACCTGTTATCATTGTAATACTAACTAAATAAACAGATGTATGATGTTGTTGCAAGTCCTCTGACTGCCGCTTGAATTTTACTGTTTCAGTGGATGACTTGAAAACACACACGCACAGCCTGGATTGCTTTGTGTTCCACTCAGAGTTTAGGAAGAAAGATCTCGGATTACCTTTTGAAATTTTACCAAGATTGCAGTTAGTTTTTAAAGAAAATTCTGTCAATTCAGAGAGAGAGAGAGAGGGAGGGAGGGGGAGAGGGAGAGAGAGGAACAGCTGAGTCAGTATGAATAAGAACATTGCCCCAGGTTGCACTCTGTTGTCCCCAAACCAAGTAGACAATGTCTTCATTTTTAACAGATTAAATTAGTGTCTGCCCTCGTTTATGACCTCAGACTTTGTTGTTGGAGCTAAGTAATTGTTGACTTACATCCTGAGAAAAGATAATGATAGGGAAAATATTTCTTGAAAATGTTGCAGTGTGTAGCAGTTAAAAGAAGTAGGAGAATTTGATGGAAACATAAGGGAACACAATGGGAAAGGCAGTGTTCTGTGCTTTGTTCACTGATAGCGATTTCCATCCTGGAAGAATATAAGAAGGCACTAGAAGAGTAATTTTAAAGACTTTAATTTTTATGGTAGCTTTATTCTCACAGCAATCTGAACAGAAAGAAGTACTTTCCCAATAGATGGTAGAAGTAACTTTAGAGCCAGAGTGGCAGGTGGGGATTTCAAATGCTCTGTAACTCCAAGATGAATTGAGTGCTGTGCATTATCCCAGTATGACAAGAATGGTTGAACTTTTTACAATCTTTAAAACTATTGCAAAGTGACAAATGGAAAATTAAGCTTCCAATTTAGATGTGGCATAGAAAACACATTTTAAGATTTTACAGTTATAAATAATTGTATTATAATGTACTCTATTATAAATGACTATAATTTTTGAATGACCTTGTCCATTCTAAGCTCATGTCTATCACTGAGCTACAGTTGCAACCCCTAAATTTTGTTATTTTTTATTTAATTGATCTAAGTATTTTTCCAAGTACCTTTCACATGGTTAGCTGAGAGGGGGAAAACAATGTAACAAATTTACAACACCCCACTAAGGTATTTGCCTATTTATTTATTTACTGAGCTGTGCCTGGAATCAAACCCAGGGTCTCTTGCATGCTAGGCAAGCACTCTGCCTCTGAGTTAGACCTCCAGTCCCTGAGCTAATAATTCAATAGCTATGCTTTTCAATTTCAAAACTTTATTGCAATAAACTTGGATGATCTCTCAGCTGCCTTCCTCATGCTCTTTTGTCCTCTATAGAATGAAATTAGAATGAATGTGGGGAGATTTTACATACCCTAGTGGAGCAAGAAATTAGGTGGAGTCCTTGGGAAAAAGATCTCTGTCTTTCATTCTCTGAGGCCAGGTCACTTGTGGACATTACTGCTTCCCTGGTTTAATTTGATGAAACAGCAGCAACCAAAGCCTGTGGCAAGACTTCTCCTTTTGGTAAGGGCTGCACCTGAATTCCTATGGGCTGCAGCCTCTGTGTCTTGTATGGTCTTGCACAGCCCACCAGCCTACTGGGCTGTTCTGGTCTTCGATGAAGAGTCACTTCCACTTGCCTCAGCCACACTCGGTGAGCCGGTGGGTTCAGTGGTTTAAGGAGACTTGAGCTCAGATTGTTGGCCCTCAGGATCTCCTCCCATCACTCCGCCCTCCTTTTACATGGCTGGTTGTGGTACCTCTCTCTTTACTTTGGCCAACACCACTTATTAAAACATTTCACACTTCCCGCATCACTTTTACACTAGAGGAAATCACAGAAGTTGATTACTTTTGTCTTAGCACTTCATATGGTCTAGCAGGAAAATCCTCACCTCTCATCCAAACACACACACCAAACCCACACACATGCCTGGTTTCTCAGCATTTTTATATTGAAAATAAGTCTCTTATCCTGAGATCCTGAACCTCATTTCAGAGGGAGAGACTGATATGAAGCATGACTTATAGAGGGAGGTAATATGTGTCCCGTTAGTGTCAGTGAACTATTATCTTGCTTATAAGTGATCTCTGGTTTCCCAGAATAGTATCTCCCAGGTCATCTTCTCACATGACATTCACCGGAAAGGGTTAGATTTTAAACACTTTGATAATTTATCCAATTTAACCTGAGCATTGACCAATTGTTGAGTATGTCACTCTAGCCTAAGAAAAATAGCAAGAAGCTTCCTTAGAGAATAATATGGAAAATGCATTTTTAAAGATGGTAATGTGTTTCAAACCTGTTAAATAAATTGATACTATATAAAGCTTATTGTTTTTTACAACTGGCTCAATCTTTTTTTTATTCCAAAGTACATCGGAGAGGTTAGCTACTTAACTGAATTGGTTGATAGTATTCACTGTTACAGTGGTGAAAGCTTAAAAATCACATTGTCGCAAAGACTATTCTTTGACTTCTTGAGTTACACTGAACTAATGAGAACCTCTTCCACATACACAGATAGATATCATGCTTCTCGTCCAATAAATTTCACTTTGTTGGCTTTACAACCAGGCAGACAGGTTCCGCACTGTAATACACCTTCCCCAGAGGAAGAGAGGTAAAGAGATAACATTGCAAGAGATCATTTAGTATTTTATTAACTATCTGGAAACAGAGTATTACAGGGAGCATGGTGTAAAAAGACTATGTTATGAGTGATCAGATACAGCTCAGCTTCTGATTTTAACTATAGAAGAAAAGGGAGATATTTCTAAAGCAATGACAAGGATGAAGAGGCATGTGAAGTGAAGTGACCAGTTCAAATTAAAATTTAAAAAATACTGGAAAGAGAGGAATGCCACCATAAAGGCAGACATGATTTTAAATAAAAGTTTTTCAGTGCAATGTTCACTTTGATAATAAGCTAAATTATTTTCAAAATATATATCAAGCTCAATCTTAGCCAAAAGCTAGAAATATTATACCCACTTAAGACTGAAACTATAGGCATGCTACCATAGTTCTTTTGAGTAATAATAAACTTAAAGGTCAAAAATAAATATTTCTTTAAACTCGATTGACCAAGTCTTGAACTATAAGTGAATGAGGTAGATAAGAAGTGAGAAGTGGTAAATGCTATCATCTGATATATTATCTCTTCAGAGCAGTTTACCTCTAACCCACCCTCAGTGCCTATGTGATAGGAACTATTACAGATAAAGACTCAAGTAGACTTACTTATTAGATTCTACTTGGAAAGTACCATGTTAGGTGGACCAGAACACTGTGGAAATATTATGTACATAAATAGTTCTGGCTTTTCTCAGGAATAATATCTATTTCAAAAATCAACTTAAATTTAGGACAGAAACAAGACATGATGGGCAGGCACGATAATATTGTATAATAGCACATGTGACTTACGTGACTATTTGGGGAAAGTTGTGTCCCAAATACGGATGAACAGTCACTCTCGATGTGGTCTTTCCATCTCTATTACCCTTGAACAATTAGTTAATTTAGTTACTATTATTAGCAATGGCAACATGTCTATTCAAAGTCAATGAATGACTAAATTAAACATTCTCCTTCACATCCAATGAGCCACTGTAACTACCAAACCAAGCAGATAACTCTTTTTCAAAAGACTCTCAAGTCTCTGTGTCTATAAGCTCTGGTACTTGAAATGAAAACACAATACACACACACAAAGTAATTTAAAAAGACGTTAAAAGACGTTATTGTTAAAATAAAACCTCAATTCCTTTTTTGCCACTTTAAGGTTCAATTTTTACCTCTTCTCCTAGCTCAGGACTCTGTGTTTTATAACTTTTCCCACCTTTCTAGTAAAGATCTCCAGAAGAGAGATTTTTCCTATGATTTATGATTTGTATAATAGATAAGGCTTTAGATATTATTCTTTCATTCTCTGAAGCAAGATTTTTAGATAAGAATATCATATCAAGATATTAGATAGCAGTGTCCTTGAAGTCACATCTTCTAAGACAAACACTTCACAAGTGGTCTATAAGTGCTGCATCAGAATCACCAGAGAACTTATAAAAATACGTGTTCTCTTTTTTAAAAAAATTGGATTCACTATGTCTAGGGTAAAACTTGATAATTGCAACCTACACGGAAGTTTGAGAACTAGCAGTTTAGGTGTTAAGAGAGTGGTGCCGGCCATCAGCAGGCTTGGTTCTACATTACTTGTTTTGACGTGGGGTAACTTAATCTTACACCACCTATGAGGTGAGACTAATGGCATGGTTTCGGTGGGGCTGATGTCAAACGCCAAATCAGAGATTTTATAGATGGTAATGAATGAAAACACAAGTAGCTCACATAAGTAAGAAAATCTTGAGAAGATCTGGCTTCAGGGTACACTTGATACATAATTCACTAGAAACTTTTTTTAGTCTACATTTCTCATCCTCCCTGACTTCTGTTCTGCCATGCTGGCCCCATTTTCAGACTGGATAATCCTTTGCAATTAATTATAAGATAGATGCAGAAAGTGCAATGTGACATCTTTCCAGGTTCATATTTCAGAGGAAACAGGGCATGTTCTTTTGAATTGCACTGTCTGAGATCATTTCTTTGTGGGGAGGCACTCTTCCATGGACCTCTCATCCTCTGTACATTTCACTGGGTGAGCCAAGCTTGTGAGGTGCCAAATGAGAATTGCTGTCTACCTGGATGAGTTTTCAATGTGATGTTTACAGGAAGCATTTTTGAACAATCAGGCATTGTCTTTCAAAAACAAAGAGAAGTTTTGAATATTCCTTGCTGTGAAGTGTGTTTTTCCCAAAGTCAGTGTCTCTAAGATATGACATAAACCCACTACTTCATTGATTCCATTTGCCTCATATTGTATCATCTACAAAGGTAACTAATAAAAATCACACTATTTTCTGGCTATTCTATTAGTGATAAAGTCCTTCGTCTCTGACTCCAGAATCTTGCATCTTTTGGAAATCCATGAAACAGCAATAACCTTAGTAGTTTTTAAATAGGATAAATCAAATTCCAGATTTCAACACTATCTACCATTATATGCATTAACAAGGCCTAATGAGTTGTTTAGGCCAAGATGCTTGTTTGTGTCTGTATGTTTCCTCAAAGTCTCATGCAGTGTTGGATGGGACTTTTTCGTAGGTAGCTGAATCTAGACGGTGTGGTGCTGTGATTAAGGATGTGTGATATCAGTCCACTGATTGGTTCTGGCTAGGTTTAGGTGTGAATACTACACCCACCCTGAGACAGGTAGCCTGCATGCAATATAAGGGGCAGAAAGAGGTTTGTCTTCTCTTGCCTTGCTTGCTTTATCTGTCTTCTGCCACTATCTCTTCTGGGATACCCTCTGCCCTGTGCCACTCTGCCTTGGAGCCAGCAATTGTAGACTGAAACCTCTACAAACTCAGTTACATAAACCTTTCCCTCTTCAACTTTGGGCAACAGATATTTTGTCTCACCAGTGAGAGAAATGTAACTAAGACATGGCCGTATAATTCACTCTTGGAGCTGAGATTGTCAATTTCACCCAGAGGTTGGAAGGGGGCTGAGCAGATCTCAAGAGGAAAAGTGAGATAGTAGTTGTTCACAGTAGGTAATAAATTATATGTTGTGTGATAAAAAAAAATATAACTAAACAAAATAACACAAACACCATCTACAAATGTTGTGCATATGTATGCCAAGACCTCCATAATGGAACATGTTATTAGTAATCATTATCAATATTCTGCATGATGAAGTAGAGAGTTGAGGTTATTCAGATTTTAAAGTGCATGAACTTAATCTAGTCATGTAATTGATTTTGGTCACTTTAAATGCACAAACATTTTACTCATTTTTTTGCATGTAAGTTATCTGAAATGTAAACAATATATATTTTTAGTTAGGCAATACATTGTTCTACCATAAAGAATACTACTGTTGCTATTTATTTGGGAAATTCAAAATATAACAAATATAACGAATGTTTAAAGGATTTTGAACTAGAAACTAACAGAATGAACATGAACTCAAGAAAATTAATCACTCTGGATCAGATTCTTTAAAATAGAATAATTAGAAGTCTCAATTAGTAAAAACATTACATTTTCCTAAGGATGATGACATTATATAAATATATGTAAAATAAGATGATAGATTTGGGCATGATGGTGAGATAGGAAAGAAGAAATAAAAGCCAAATGGAAAGGAGGCAAAGAAATTGAGTGTTTAAAATTGTAATTAGCTGCAGCTTCAAGACACAAAAGTTATTCAAACCTTTTGCTCTTTCAGGAAACTCTCTCAAAAAAAAATCCTAAAGGCCTTAAAGACAGTAAGTGTGGTAACCTTGGCTCTGGCAAGGAACTAGTAATATTTGTGGGCAGAACACCTTGACTTCAAACGCGTGTATGTGCCTGCATTGTAACCTGCCAGACAGTAAGAATACACATCCTACATCACCCATCTGAAGACTTCCACTGAAATGTGTCCAGCTCCAGCTCACCATGTGCCTAGTTTCTCCGAGCACCTGCACCCTATTCTCGAGCAAATCCTGAAATCTCTGCCTAATAAAACCTCTCTTGCCTCCTACTGACTTACCCTGAAAATTCCTTTTCTGTGATGAGACTCAGCAACAGTGTTATAAAAAGGATGGGTTATCGTCCTTATTTCAGTGCTGGGAATCCTCAGTCCAAGCCTGGTGACAGTGGCATATGTTTATAATCCCAGCATTCAGAAAGTTGAAGCAACAGGATTTCAAGTTCAAACACAGCATGGGCAATTTAGCAAAACTCTATCTCAAAACAAGAAAAAGGTAGGGGCTCTGAATTCTATATTCAGTACTGTAAAATAAATTTTAAAAGCTGGTAGAGCATTTTTAACGTTACATACAGCAAAGTGTTAAGCATATTGAAGATGGCATTGAAATAAGAAACATTACAAGCAAAGCAGGAAGTGATGTGCAACAGTTTTACCAAGCTAGATATGAAGCCACGCTTTTATCAACAGCATTTAAGGATAAAATTTGTGTCAAGTACATTTTTTAATGAAAAAAATTAGAACTTAGATAGCCCACTACTACAGCAAAAATAAGTGCTAATGCTCAGTAAAATAACAACCAAATAAGGTAACTTTCATTTTGTTGTAGTTTGTGCATATATCTGTGCCACATATTTTGGGATGTGAAATATGGCTGTGAAGATAACCCATTCCGATGAATTAGACTGACAGTTTCAGTTCCCCTCAGATTTCATGGAAGTTACATAAAAATGTCAGTAACTAGGATTTAAAATATAGCATCAGTTCATGCAGGGATGGGAAGAGAATTAACATTTACCAGTATTGACTGTGTGACACATTTTCTAGGTGTTCTAAATGCCCACTCATTTAGTCTTCCCCAAGATTCCTCTGTAAGGGAAATCTTTACCTTTCTTACAAGCAAGGAGAGAGAGAGACACAGAGAGAGACACAGATATAGACACAGAGAGGGAGAGGGAGAGATTAGAGGGAGAGACAAAGAGAGAATGACAGAGAGAGAAGTCTGGTACCACAGATGATATGATAGCAGAACTGTGACTGGAAACCTGACTTATTTACTTCCAAGAACCATGACCTTCATGTCAGTTAATATCCTCTTAAATGGTACAGATTCTTTTCCATAAACTACATAAATTGGGAAAAGTTGGGCTATTCTTTCAAGATTTACAAATCACAGTGACCAAAACCAAAATAAAATTTGGTTTGTGCCTCAAGAAGAATAATTGTTAAATATGAAGGAAACTATTCTATTCCCCCAGAGATAAATACAATTACCTATGAGAACAATAGTTTCACCCGTAAGACCAACGTGCCCTCCTCTCAGGAATGGCACATGGGTACCGTGCTCGCCTCCCCACAGGGAGGAAGGCACCACAGTTCAGTGATATATACATGGGGCAGGAATCAGAATTCATGGTTTAGAACCCTGGCTTTGAAAATCACTGGCTGTGTCCTTATGCATAGGGTATTTTCTTTTCATGCATCATACCTCTCAATTGGAAAAGGAGACCAAAAGTAATTTTGGCCCCAAAATATTAGCGAAGTGATATAAGTCCTTTTGGCATATTTCTGTAGTTATATTTTTCATCTAATAAATATCATAGAGATAGTGATAGTTTTTGAAGACTGATATCCAAAAAGAGTTCCTTTTTCACATAGGATACAATAAGCATGTGCTAATTCCTACAAATCAAATAATTAAGAAATATTAAAATAATGGTAAGACGATCCCTTTAATGGACATTTTTAGACTCTAGAGTTTAAAAGAATTGAAAATTTTAGATGGGTGACATTAGTTCAGTCCTATAAACTACTATATACACAAATTTTAGGAACCAGTTGGAGTTTTAGTAACTAGTTGGAGTTTTCCCCTGTCTATTTGAACTACTAAGTCATTCTACTGTAACAATAGTGTAATTAAAAAGCATTAGACTAAATGTTGTTGTTTGGTACTCTTCCCAGTTACAAGGTCACACCATTTATCAGGGTGCCAATTAAATATAATCCAATGAAGTATTCGAGTGAAGAGAGCCTGCTACAGGAAAGAAGAGGAACCCAGAGAAAAAAATCCTTACCAAATACTGCAAACTGGTATTACAAAACTGTAAAAAATGCATTTTGTTTTAAATTCCTCTGGCAAATTATCTCACTGAATCCACAAGCAAGAGGAGGAGAATGTTAAACAGAGGCAAATATGCAAAACCCACATTCAAACAGCTGTGGACACTGTAAGCAGAGCCCGCCAGGCACTTCCCTTGAATGAGTGTCCTCTCGCCTTCAGCTGCATGTCTCTTCCCATTTGCAAACCAGGGTGGATCCAGGAAAATAAAATTGATGATTGCATGGATTCCTCAGCAAGTTCTAACATTTTCCCACCTTCTCCAAAGTGACGGTCTCCAGAAGCATCACAACCAACGTTCAGTTATGTCCCATTTCACAATGAAATAAAACGCACTCCATTCCAAATTGAACTTGTACTCAAAACTCCTTTTGTTTTTCCAACAAAGTATCATCAAAGTCAAGGACAAAGATGTGGCAGAGGTTCTCACAAAATCAAAGACCAGGAGCCGGGAGGAAGAGGAAGGGTGATTATCATACACAATTTAAATGCAAATTACAAAGTGCTTTGATAGCCCTCAATTGCTTGGGAAAGACTTGGCTTCTGTTCTAAAGCACAGATACAGGAACCTGATTTCCCAATTGTTTTCACATTTGTGTGTAAGTTCCCCAGGGGCATTGCCGCAGTGTCTAGCCCACCAGCTAACACAACTGAAAGGGAACTGTATGCACAGTTAGGAGCACCAGCAGAAAGAGGGCCCCACCCACCTAAAAGCTATGTAACCTCGGTTTCTTATCTTAGCCCAAATTTTCTCATCTGTAAAACGGGAGAAATAACAGTACTTAGTCATGGGGTTATGAATATTAAATAAGTTAACGTCTGCAAAAACAGGGCACATGATAAGACCTGTAAGTACTCAGTAAGATATACTTACATTAAATGTATGCATTTATTAGACCTAAACAAAGCTCTGCATTTACTGATGCCAGTGCTGGGACCTCTTAGATGTCTCTATCCTTTCTTTACATTTGATGGGGTCTTCCTATGACCACCATCAAACACTTGTGTGCCACCTTATTTTTCTAAAGTAGAATGTATTAAGTGATTAAATGACTAATTTCTTAATCTTGAGTGAGTTAGTGTTGTATTTTGGGTTTTTTGTATGGTTTTGCTTTGTTTTGGTGGTCCTGGGGATTAAACCCAGCACATTTACACTACGCTGTACCCCTGCCCCAGATTTTTACCCTGCATTTTGAGATAGGGGCTCGCTAAATTGCCCAGTGATTTGAATTTACAATCTTCCTGCCTCAGCCTCCAGAGCCGCTGGGATTAAGGATCAGTGCCACCATACCCAGTGTGCGTTGGCTTTTTAATTGGAGGTAGTAGGAATGTTTTCCAAACCTAGCAGAACATCAAACATATTTGGGTGTGTACTTGAAAACATGGATTCCTAATGCAGTTTCAGAAACTCTTAGAAACGGGGTCCAGGCATCTGGATTTAAACAACCCTTCCACAGGATTCTGACCAGGAACTTCTGCTCGTGCTTATTTGGAGAACCTCAAATATAGTTAATTTTTAAAAACTTTATAGAAAAAATTTTGGATGCTGTGACTCATCTATTGGAGACAGAGGTTTTTGTTTTGTTTTGTTTTGTTTTGTTTTGTTTTGTTTTGTTTTGTTTTGTTTTTTAGCAAAAAGCCATCATTATCATCCATGAGAGTTCACCCAGATAGGAGAATGGTTTCAAGCCTTCTTTTATTGGTATCATTTTCAAGAGTGATAAGAAACAAATATTCATTCTGAAACCCTCCCTCTTTTATATTCTCCCTTCACTTCTCTTCAAGCAAATCAGACCTACTAAGTGAGTGAACTTTCATGACTTTCCTTCCCACATCCTCGCTGCTCCTTTGGGTCTTGGTCCATGCTCTACCAGTTATTTAACATTAAATAAAGAGTACATAAAGCTGGGCATGGTGGTGCACACCTGTAATGCCAGCACTCAGGAGGCTGAGGCAGGAGGACCTCTGTGAGTTCAAGGCCAGCCTGAACTGCATAGTGAAACCCTGTCTCAAAATAAATAAGTAACTAAATAAATAAATAAATAGTAGATAGCATGTTCATCCTTAACTTCTTCACTCGCATTTTATTCTTGTCATCTCATGTGATTATCATACGCAATCTCAAAGTCAGGTTTACAAAAGTGCTTTGGTATTCCCGAGCAATAGGAAATTTGTTTCTAGGATACAACACTTCGTAACTGTTATGAGGCCTAAGGAAGCAGTAGCTATGAACAGAGGGTTTAGTGCGGCGGGATGACAAGGCCGACTAGTATTTCCATCATCCTTGCTACAGCCTCCTTACTATGCAGCTGCAGCAGGAGCAGCTTCAAAGGAGCAGTTTATTAGCTTTCCATGAGAAAGCACAGGGTCTCACTGGATATTTAAGTGCAGGTTAAAGAGAATGAATTGGAGGACTAATGATTTGGAAAAAAAATCAAGTGACAGATATGACTATAAAGGGAGAGTACAGGACCTACTTTTAATACTTCAGAACAATATTTAGTCTAAGAATAAATGTACAGTAACATGAATTAGTCAAAAGCAAAGACTAACTCAAATAAATGTAGTGTTGCCTTCTTCTCCCATAGGCCACATAAAACTAGAAAAATAAACATCCACCAATATATAAGACATTTTACAAAGGACTCTTCAGGAACAGGAAAACTATTTTTTAATTAAACATGCCAGAAAAGAAAAAAATCAATGCTTATGAGTCAAGTTTCACTTAATTTATTTCTTATAGTATTGAGGACATAATAAAATATTTTTAGTACTGGGAACGCTTTCTCTTTTATAAAAGTCATGCCTCTTTGCTGCCATTTACTATCGTATTTTTTCATCACTTGAAGGTTACTTCCAAGTCAGAAAACACATTTCAGAAAATATTTTTGTACTTATATAGTTGTTTAAAAATTCAATATACTTAAAAATCAGTGATTACCAATCATGACCACAATCACATATGTATCTCAGTTTTGCACCTTTGTTTGAATTGCTCTCCTCCATATTATTTTATTTATTGTACAAACCTCACAAATGTTCGATAGAAAATTTGAAATTATGAATTCTGCATACTGTTACCTGAAAGAACTGCATTCACTTTATTATATCACATTAGGCAAGTGATATTAGTTAAGGAAACGTTTTACAACAAATTTTTTGAGAAAAAATTTCTTAAAAATATTCTTTCTTATACATGGAAACTTACCCTTTTGGGAATCTAGAATGAGCCGTCACCTGTATTGGTCGGGAAAGCTCGGTCTTTGCTCCTAGGTGTTATTATGTTCTCCTGTTTATAGTGCAAGTAACCTCACAGTCAACAATTTTTGGCACAAAAATGGCAAGATATGCGAGATTAACTTATTTCATACATTTAACTGCAGTGATTTTTAGCAGCATCGGATGAGTACTGTTAGACTTCTTAAGCAAATTCCTTACAGGATCTGATTTTTACACGAGCATGTGGCTCTGCAACTTATTGTGAAAACTGCTCAAAATTTGTGAAATGTATAATAATTCACAGGCTTGTTTTCAGTTGGTTTACTCTTTGGTTGAAAAATAACTAAATTAAAAATCTACCTATGTTTTCTGGATTTGTGTTTCTAAAATTTTTTGCCTCAATATCCAAAGTTACAAATGAAATAAAGTATTAGTACAGCATGTAAAAAGCATAGTGCACTGAACAATGTCATAAAAGAGTAATCTATAATTACATTTAAAGTCTTATGTATTTAACCTTAAAGCTTAAGATTTAAGTTTAAATCTGAGACAGACAAAATCATGTTTATGGCCTATTTGACTACACTTTAATTAGAAGTGCCTCCTTTTAAATTAGCTACTGTCACTGCCTTTAAAAGAACTTTTATCATTGAATGTAAATACATAAATGCACTGTGGTATATGTAGGACATACAAAGAATACCTACTGTAGTTTCTTGGTTACTATTTGAAATTAGAAATTGAATTAAAGTTTGTATTTTCTAAAACTTTAGTCAATTCTAGATACTCTTTACATTAAAGTTTTAAAGAAAACTCTTGTTGAGGAGCGGAGACAATTTTATCTATATGATATTAAGTGTTTAATGAACATGGAGGTACAATGAAGATGTGTAGGGATTTATTGGTTTGTCAGTGTGCCCTGGGGAGGAGCAGTGGCCGAAATGAGGAAAACAGAGACAAGAGCTGGGTCAGGCGGAGGCCTCTTCACCAGATGGATAAGAAGACCTGGACAGCGACAGTAGGGGCATTTATTGATGCCTTTGCACATGAGACACGAGGCTGCCTAACAACTAATGACTGAACTGTCCGGACAGGATGCTTTCTTCAAGACTGACGTAGCTTGAGTGCTTTAGGTCCTCTAGCTCTGTCCTGCTCTCACGTACATGACCAGTTTCCAGCTTCAGCCACTCCCAGCAGACATAGTGAACGAATGATGCCTGTTAATGTTTAATTTTCTTATTCACCCAGAAATACTTTAGATAGTCTGCATTCTCAGATAAGATAGAGAAGTTCCTTAATTTGATGAAATCTACCTTATAGTGAAGCAGATATAAGCAAATAAATATAAATATAAGTTGTAATGATGATAAAACAAGGTGATAGGAAAGATATGGGAGATATGTTATCAGAAAATGCCCTTCTGAGAAGGTAACTTTTAGATAATGTTTGAATGACATGTAAGAGACTGTCCTGAGATGACCAAAGATCAGATGGGAAGGGCATTCGCAGCTGAGGGCTTGACTTGACCTGCACCAGCAGCACCTAGAGACTAAGTAGAAGATGGTGAGCTAGGAAAAGAGAAGTGGCCCATGAGGAAGGAGAAAAATCAATAGAAAAGTGTTTCTACAAAAAGGAGTGATCATCCATATTGGACGTCTACAAGAAACCTGGTAAGATAGTCAGTGGCCATTAAACTTGACAGAAAGCTGACTGTTACACAACTTCAGAGGAGTAGAAAGGTACCGGCTAGAGAGGTCTGAGGAAAGTGTGGAACGGAGAGGATATGGAGATCACAACTTAGTCAACACTTAAATGTTTTTTCCAAAAAGAGAGCTGAGCAAAATGGCAGGATCCAGAGGAAGAAATCATAAGAAAACATTTATGTTGGTATAGATAATTCGGCGCAGAAAGATAAACTGGTGAACACCTGTAGTACTACAGGATGAACCTCCTAAAGTAGGAGGTTGAAGAACATGCATCCAGCAGCTGGCCCCAGTAGGAGCAGGTGTGTATTCTCTCCTGAGATGGAAAAGGGTGAGAAACTGAGTACACAGCGGATGACTTGCATCTTGGGGTGGAAGTTGGCAATATGGAGCAATATAAAACTGGAGATGTAGTCTCATTTTGGAGAGTGGGAATTGAGTAAATCTTACAAATATGATAGTATATGAGCAGTACTGCATACTCAGGATTTGTGGTCCTATTATTAACTTGGGACAAATTCATGCTTTTCTCCCTCAAAGCATGTTCGGTGGCCTGTGTGGAATATGGGACAGTGGGATAATCAGATATTTGGAGGCAAAAGTACAGTGGAAGAACAGAAGAGTAAAAGAGCTGTATGGCTTTTTTTTTTTTAAATACGTAGTTATAGTGATACAGTATGGAGTATCAGCTAAGTAAGAAAAAAAGAAAAATAAGAGAAACCATGACTAATGAACCCCAGAATGAAGACTGATGATTTTGAATGCTTGATGAGATTGAAACACTGCTGGGAAAGAGGAAAAAACTGGGTGATAAGGTTGAAAAAACAGACACAGAAAATGAGGGGACCAGCTTAGTTACCACTGATAAAACAATGGACCTGAGGAACTGTGATGTGAGAGGAGAAAGGACGCTGAACATGAACCGCGAAGCCAGGGGGTTGTATGAGCTTTTCAGAAGGATAGTGAAGTTACCAATGAGAACGGCAGACAAAAGAGTGGTGAAACAACGAAAATTTGCGTACTGAAATCTATGAATAGCAAGGGACCAGGAGATTCACAGATGCCAACTTTAAGGACATGATACACTTTGATAGCGTCAAAGAAACCCAGCCATTTCAAGGAGGAAGGAAATAAGATTCAGGTACACAAAAAGCATAGACACAAACGTCACTATCAAACTTTACGACTACCTAAAGTATCAATGAGCAAATTATTTTATTTACATATAAATAATCGGTATTATGTGGACAACACAAAATCAATTCCGTCAACTGTCATAGCTAGAAAGGGCTAGTATTTCATTTACATTTTATCTTTCTGTCTCATTTTCTATTCTATTACATAAATATATTTGATCTTACTTTCACAGGTAGTCCAGAGAATAATTAGCTATTATACATACAGCATTTGAAATTTTTAAACATTCAACTTCGCTATTCATTTAAGGTTTGCCTTGCATGAAGCAAACTCTGACATCTTAGGTTATTACCCTGGGGGAAATAAGGAATTCTGACATAATGACTAAAATGGTAAGACTAGAAGAAACTATATTCTCATAAGTAATAAGAATGTGTGTTTATTCTCTTCCCTCTCAAGCTGCAAACAACAATTTAACACTAAAGAGCTGATCTTCCCTTTGACTGAGGGAAGATGGTAATGCAAAGTAATCAGCCTATCAGGGGTACAGTTTACAGAAACAACTTATAAGATGCACGTCTTCCAGTGCTTTAGATAAATGCGTTGGTTCTGTTGACACCCCATGATAGACCTTTTCTATCTGTCTTTTTAAATAGTGTATCTCATAAAGGAGGATAAGCAGAAAACATACAAAGGTTTTTTTTTTCATTTTGCATTCATGATTACTTGAGTCACAAATGACATATGATCCAAAACAGCAGTATGTGTCTGTACCTGACAGGAGACATTTTTCATCTTGCAAGTTTGACTTACAGCTCCAGCACCAGGTGCTGTGAATCTCAGTGAAGTGAAACAAGCTCCTAAATTTGCTTCTCAGGTCTGACATACTTCTGTGTGTTTCCTAGGACAAGAAATAAAAGGGGGTAGTTGTGTTCTCTATTTTAAAAGTTGTCTAAATCATGGATGTCTTTAGCTTATTTTATAATGTATAAAATTGATTACATAAGTTTAATGTGAGTTTGTTTTCTCTTTTGATTACAGCCTGGTCACCTGGCCCATCTTTCTTGTCCTTAGTCTCACCACTGAAGGGCACGTTTTGATCCTGTTGCATCCCAAGCAGTGTGGGAGCAATTCCTGTGCACTAGATAATTGTTCACACTTCCACACAGCCTGCTGCTTGGGACACTTACCAACTTCAGCCTTTTGACACCTCCTTCAAGATTAAGCTGAAGAATCACCTTCCCACTCCACCTTCTTATGTCCCATGGTTAGACATTCTGTCTCCACACTTTGTGTATGTATTTGAACATATATTGATTATTGTTAGGGCAGCCATGTAATGTATTGTCCCAATCAGGAGGTACTTGAGAGTGAAGTTAATAACATGTGGTCTCCCTAATTATAGCACTTAGAGCCTTGGTGTACAGAACCATCCTCCTACAACCAGGCTTGGAGATAAGGCTGAGTTTTGCACCTTAAATATTTAGTAGACAGCTACTACTTTACTATGCCTTTCTTCTACTCAAGGTTTCTTTAGGAAATCAACCCACTCACCCTTTGTATATTCTGAATGTTACCCATGTAGTTTAGATGGGTTAGTTCACCCCTCCTTACCCAGCCTGGCAGGCGCACGGTTCAGGTTGCACTGACCAAAGCACCGCAAGCCACTGGCCAGGTTCTGGGGGGTTCACTGGTTCAGATCTGCACCTGTTTATCCCATTACAGCCTGTCTGTCCTGTGGATTTTGTCCAAACTAAAGAGAACCCCTATTGCCACTTAGGTTGCTGCCTTGTGAGCCTGAAACTGCCAAGGAAACTTACCTCTAAGGAAAGTTACTCATGAAAATGAAGCCAATGCTGAAAACTACAACCTTAAAAAACATGGATTCATCAAGAAAGACCTTTGGAGGTTTTTGCCCAGTCTTTACTGAAGCTAGTTGAGTTTTTTGAAAAACCTTTTACAGTTGAGTTACATAGCACGTCAATTTCCTTTCAGCTAAGTCAGTTTGAGTTGCATTTTTCATTTTCAAGGGGAAAACCTTCTTTGACTGAGTTCCAGTCTGTAGGAGGCACTGGATCAACACTGGTAAGACAAGAATGCAGCCAGAGGTTCCTTGCAAGCAGTCACAGACAAAGAAGGGTGCAGGCTGCAGCTCTCCGCAGCAGGTCTCCAGGTCTCTCCAGGTAGTTAGGAGTGCTCAGCCGGCCCTGGCTTCCTGCAGGGAAAGCTACTGATGCACTCAGCATAGGCCATAGTTTTCATTTGTTTCTTCATGTTTCTATTTCACAGGTACTTTCTGGCATTAATGAACTTAGTAATAATTTATGGACATCTGGTAAGGTAAAAGGAGGTGTCACTTCCAGCTGATGTTTATAGAAATAATTGCAAGTGTGACATATACCATCTGGACAAAAATCATCTCTCTAATCACTTCCTCTTCCCTGCCTTGACCAAGACAATAGGATGTTGACTTTAACTTTAGACAGGCAAACACTTCAGACTGCCAACTTCATCTCATTTGCCCAACAACCGCAGCCCTCATATTTTCTCTAAATAATCTTTCATAAAAATATACAGAGAGAGAAAATACTTTTAGCATCTCTGACATTGAGGACTGTGGTAGACAGGTGAGTATTGTCACAATTACAATGTCAACAGTCCCTGCCTGGGTGAAAACTCACCAAAAAGATTCCACTGTGCTTAGCAGAAACACAGAACATTAGTTCTCTTTGGTGTCTACATCTGTTCCAGGTTGTGGGAGAAATGGACTGGAGTTGGAATAACTGGCAAAATTTGACTTGAGATTTGAAGTTTTAAATGTATCCTTTGGAGGGTTAGAAGGGTGTGGAGCACAAAGAGTGGAAATCTGATGAAATAAGTACAAACATCTATTTGTAATAATTGTATTTGGGGAGCTGTTGGATAAAAATTTGCCTCTTTTATCTCCCTGAATTAAACACTAAATGGTGCTAACATTAATGCATAAAGTGACACATTAATGCCATTCCACCCAGCCATCAGTTATTTAGCAAGAACTTGGACCCACTTAGGTGTCAGGAGCTCTGCAGCCACAGGGCAAGGCTCAGCGGACTCTTTCTCCCTTTCCTCTGCCAACAGGACTTATATTGCCTCTGAGAGCATTGTTCGCTAATACTCCAAATCCATTCTTCAGGTAGCTGAGCTTTTCATAACATTACTAATTAGATTATGTATTTCTCTAGCATAAAACTCTTTACTGTACCATAATTCACTTAGAATCAAATCCAAAAATTTAAAATAGAACTACCACCCAATCCACTAATCCTACTACAGGATATTTATGGAAAAAGAGTATTAAAGTTACATTCTCAAAGGAATATCATCACTCCTATGTTCATTGTGGCATTATTCACAATGACTAAGGCTGAAAATAAGCTGAATGCCTATGGAAAGATGAGCTGATTTTAAAATGTGGCATATGTAGTGTGGAATACTATTCAACTAGAAAAAGGCAGAGATTCTGTGCTATGTGACAACATGGATGAACCTGGCAAACATTACGCTAATTGAAATAAGCCACTCACTGAAGCACAAATACTGTTTAATGCTACTTATATGAGAAATCTGAAATAGTCAAACTCACAGAAACAAAGAGTGAAGGAGCTAAGGGGAGGGAAAAAATGGGGAGTTACTAATCAACGGACTTGGATTTTGGTTAGGAAAGACCAATAAATTCTAGAGATCTATTGTATGTCATTTCATCCATTGCTGACAATAATCTATTTTTGTACTTAAAAATGTGTCAAGAGTAGATCTTATATTTAGTGTTTTTACCACAATAAAATAAAATTTACAAAAAAGTCAAAGCTCTAGCTCATAATGCCCTGTCTTAATCACTAAATTCCAGCTAGAGTTTTTTTTTTTTTATATCTCAAATATTCTGTGTTCACTTTTACCTCAAAGCCTTTGTATATGGTTTCTTTCTGCATGGAAGGTTTTCCCCTACCTCTCCATTCAACTACCTCCCACACCCACACTTTTTCTTGCTTGAGTGTCACGATTGCACTTGATAACTGCAGAGTTTTGTGTTTGTTTATTAAAGTGTTTCTCCTCATGAGACTGCAAGCTATCAAAAGGAGGGCATGTGCTATGATTTGTTTGCTACTCAGTTCCATAGTACATAGAAGTTTTTCAATAAACACCTGTGGGAATAGGATACAATAAAACCATATGTATGGCATAGAGTTTAAATCTTACTTGACTTGGGTTCACCTTCTTTATCCCCAATAGCTGTTTAATGAAGGAAAACAGTGTCATCCAGTCTTCACCAGACCTGGGCACTGACCATTCAAAGGTGCCCCAAAGAGTTCCTTAAAGATGAAGTAGAAATGGCAAATAAATATCTAAAAAAATTTTCAACATCACTGGTCATTGGAGAGGTGCAAATTAAAACAATGTTAAGATTCCATCTCACCCCAGAAGAATGGCTATTATCAAAAAATTAACCAATTACAAATGCTGGCCAGGCTGTGGGTAAAAAAGGAACGCTTTTCCACTGCTGGTAGGATTATAGACTGGTGTAACCACTGAAAATCAATGTGAAGATTCCTCAAAAAGTTAGGACTAGCGGTTCCACTTGACCCAGCAATTCCTCTTCTAGTTATCTTCCTGAAAGGATTAAAAACATCTTACCACAGCAATAGATGCTGACCCATGGTCACAGCAGCACAATTTATAGTAGCTAAATTTTGTAAACAGCTCAAAATGCCCATCAATTGATGAATGGTGTCTTTATTACTTTTTTCATTGCTCAGACAAAATATTCAACAAAGTCAAAGGAGGAAAGGTTTGTTTGTAGAGCTTTCAGTTCATATTTGGCTGTCTCCAAGATAGGGTCCTTTGGCAGAGAACAGTTCATGGGGCTCACAAGGCAATAAAAATAAGGGAGACACAAAACTGTATATGCAAGCTACCTGCCCTAGGGCCGGTGTAGCTCTCACACCCTTAATCCTAGCCAGTATCGTGCCCAATCAATCAGTGGACTGATTCACTAATCACACGCCCTTAATCCAAGCACTACACACTCTAGATTCAGCCACCTCTGAAAAAGTCCTATGACCACATGAGGCTTTGAAGAGATATATAGACAGAAACGATAACAAATAAATAAAGAAGGTTTTGTTTTTACACAACAGAGTACTATTCAGCCATAAAGAAGGATAAACTTGAGACTTTCATAGCTAAATGGATGGACCTTGAGACCATACTCTTACGTGAAATAAATTTAACACACGTGTAAATATCACATTATCTCTGTAGTGTGAGAAACTGAAAGGGTAAATAAGAACCAAAATATATAACAGATATTGTACAGTAGGAATAAATTGTTCAAAAGGAAGGAGGAACCATAGAGGAGGGAAGGGGGAAGGAAGGAAGGGAAAATAAAACAATGAGAAAAGAAGGATAAAATATAAACAAAGCTTTGTAAACAAGGAGGGGAAGAGGGGTTGAAGATATGGGAGGGAAACAGGAGAAGAAGAGGAACCGAGATATAGCATGTAGAGGTACAAATTCCCTGTGATAAACAGGATCATTATATATACCTGAGCCATACCAATATACTTAATAATAAAAATCATAAATATTAAAGCTAAAATGTGTGGAAGATGTTAGTTTATATATGAGAATGCCTCAAGTTTATGAACCTGAAGTCACTTACCTTGGAGAGTTCACTTCTCTACTGTTCTAAGTTCCTGAAGGAGGGAATGTTCCTGAACATTCCAGCCCAAGTTTGTGGGCTCTGCTCTCAGCCCCTCTTTCACTGTGGGGTCTGCCACAGGACATACACATTCAGCGAGGTTCCCCTTTCCCTGAATTTTACAGGGTTAGGCCCTGCACTGAGGGGGGCTTGCAGTTGTGCAATAAGTTTCTAAATCTGGATTCAGCATTTGCTGGGCCATAATGCTAACACATTTAAACTCTGCTCTCAGATTTATCGTTTATCAGTTTATGAGGGAAGAGTATTTTTATTCCTCTGCTTATTTCTCTTAGTTCATAACTAAGAAATTAGATGCTTTGTATCTCAGCACCAAACCCAAATGGCAGAGTTAGGGATTGGAATTCAAGTCTCCCCAGCTCTAGTTTTGTCCAGAGCAAGTTTCATACCTCAATCATTTCAGGACAGTGCCCTTGGCAGCACCCGCTAAGCCGTTTCCACCACAGCCCATATCCTATGATCTTACCCTGAAAAGGCAGGACTTCAAAACAACCATGATTTCCCCAAACCGATTTTGGTTTTCTTCAAGACATATTTATCATGCTTTGGCTGTGCACGTGTCTTGAGGCTATAGAAATAAATGTTTATAAAGCCAACTTAAAGGAAACTTGGGTCATGATCAGACTAATAAAATAAGCATAAGTGCCTCATCATACGTTTGTCAGGTTACAAATCTATATTTTATCGTCAGTGTGCTTCTTCTTAATTTTCCAGATCATTTTGTCAATTCTAAAACATTTTGGGTTTTTTTATCTAATATTCCTGTATGTAGCCTCTCTAAAGCTATCATTTCCTTTGAAATCCATCTGGATATGAGATCTAAATATTTACCTTCTGAATAATGCAAATTTCAGTTAATCATTGGTTAAGAAAGGAATTGTACTCTGTTCTATTATTTCTGAGATGTAATACCTGCCATATAATTTGGAATGGACAAACAAGTGGGGTTTTTCCATGTTTAAATAAAGTATAAAAATGATTGGGTATTATTATGGTCTTGCTTGCTGAAACAGATACCTTTCCTGGTCATCATGGAAACAGAAGGAAGAAAAATTATTTGAAATGAAAAACTAAAATGAACAAATTTCTTTATTATGAACCTTACCCACTCTGTTACAAATTAAGCAAGAGCAAAACCACAATAATAAACCATAGATAAAGTCATCTTAAAGAGCAGAAAAAGTATCCTTGATGTAGCAATATTCTTTTCCTCTTCTGGTGTCTAAAACAGAGTGAGGCAACTTTATGTTATGCATTTGGAGGACAATGAGCCAATAGATCAACGGATGCTTTAAAGTAAATTCCTGCTTCATTTGGAGATTGAGCTGCTCAGCAATGTTTTTCAGTGTCAAGGTAGTAGATACCCTCCAGATTGGAGGCTGTGTGCCATGTCTCAGACATTGTTATATCTTTGCTATAGCTAGGTAAGGCTTTGATTTCAAATGTCCTTGTTTCTCCCTGTTATCAATCAGCCAACAAATAGCAAAAAGAACGCTCCTTGGATGCAGGAATATGCTGAATCTTGAAGAAACTAGAGAGATGATCTCTCTCTTTTGGTTTCTGCTATCTCAAAGCTTATCTGTAGGTTGAGCACAAGAACATGCACTTTGACACTGCTTTTTATGCCACAATACATGTCCTTCACTCAAGCCCTAACTCCAGGCAAGATTATTGTCTTGACTCTTCTGTGGCTGGGGCTTAGGATGAGACACTGAAGGAGACCTCACAAGCACAGTGACTTGAAACTGATAAGTATTTCCAGAGTAGGTATTTCCGGCTTGTGTGGTAGCTCTGCTCCACAAAGTCATTCATGAACTCACCTTCCTTTTGTCTTGTGCTTCTACCATCCACTAGGATGCTGTCCTTGTTAACATCAAAGACTAGACAAGGCTACACAAGTGCTTTGGTAATTTGGAAGTAGAGATTAAGTCTATACAAGCAGATTCATTCTATGTGTGTTTCATAGACACAAAAGTATTTGTCAATACCCAGTTCTTTTCCATTCTGAGTGCACAGAGGATCATACTTTTTCACTCCTGTGGTTCTACATAGCCACAAGATGAGTTCTGAGCCAATGGAGCATGAGTCACTTCTGTGATAAAGTTTTAATTGCTGGTGCATGACTGTACAGCCCTTGTTTCCCTTGCTATGGTGAGCGTAAAGCCCAGGTTGATGTGGACATGCAACAAGATAGAAGTCTGCAGGAACCTACGAAATCATACAGAAAAGAGCTACCTCAGAGAGTAATTTTGGCTTACATCAGATTTCTGTGGGCAGGAAATACAATTTTACTGTTTATTTGATAACATAACATATCTTATTCTATTGCAGCAGATGATGTGAAAACTGTGTGCATTATTTCTGATTTCTTCCTGATGAAAATTAGATGGATGCACCTGCTGCAAGGTCTAGCTGGGCTGTGTACACTCTGCCATAATGGATATGGAGAATGTCAGATGTTGGGGTTTGGATATTAGCAGTCTGCCTCACTTTGCTGCCCAGCACTGTACCTGCTTGCAATGCTCTTCCTAATTTCTCATTGTGGACATCTCTCTCTGATCCTTCAAAGCATACCTTCCTGCAAACTCCTCAACTCTGATTTCTCACTCTTCTAAGTGCTGATTCTCCAGTATTTACAATCACATTTTGAATTCAATTCATTCAAAAGACCACGGACTACCTGCCCGATACAGGCATTGTGTTAGATGCTGGGTTAATAGTGGCGACATAATTTCCAACCCCCACATCTTCCAGCTCCCATCTGACTTGCACAATGCCCGACACAAATTACATGGTTAATGAATAATCCCTCATTTAATATATGAATGTCAGTAATATGTCATCACATAATTAAATGTTAAATGGCAGAACACTGTTGACAGATAAAAGTAGGAGGATAATCTGAAGACACCTACGTGAGGAAAGTGATTATACTTGTCTCAGATCCTGCCTTACCACCTATGCTAATCACTAGGCCTGGCCCAAAGCAGGTGCTTCATGGGTTTTTTTGTTTGACTAATGAAGCTCAGATTATCCAGAGAGGTACTCAGGAAAGATCTGAACAGGCAAAGGTGGAAGATTTTCAGGGAGAAGAGCCGTGAGGCTGGGGTTTAGGGGGACAGCGCACCTTGACGGTTTTGGAACATAATGATAGTTGAGTAGATAGGTTAGACCGCATTCTCAGAAGTTGCTCAGAGATTTCCGGGTCTTTGTGTACTAGAAAACATTAAATGTGAGCTGCTCTTTGAAAAACGCACTGTAGAAAGACTAAACGGATTTGCATATAAATATTATAATACAAAAAGATGACTAAGTGAGCACTACAGTAAGAGACTTTAAGGGTTGGAGATGGTGAATCTAGACAAAAAAGACAGGATCAAGAGGAGTTGGTGATACAAAATAAAGGTTAAGGTGAAATGAGTCAGAATGCAGCACTTTTGGGATCAAGTCTAGAATTCTGGAATGAGAGTTGTACCATTAAAGAGATAAATGAGTTTTACAGGGCAGAGCTGTGATGAATTCAGTTTGGGGCTCCTTGTATTTGCCATGCAGGAGCAAGTCCATGTGGGGATATTGAGCAGGCAGCTGAGGCCTGGAGAGCAGGTGTTTCTATAATGAGGATGTAGCCTTGGAAGCCAAATTTTGTGTACAGGAGAGACCTGAACAGACCTCTGCTCAACTTTAATGTCTTCTGGCATACGCAGAAGTAAATATGACCAGTCCTCAAGAAGGCTGCCAAGTGTCTTTCTCTGGTGAGCACTCTCTCCTGGTTCGTGCACGTTAATGTGTAGAGGAATGGAGAGGAAGATGCCAGATCACCCAGAGAGAAAGATGCAGAAAGTGGCAGAAAAAGATGCATCCTGGGAAAAATTGCATGGCTGGGGAGATCAGAACACCAAAGCAAAAACATACGGGCAACTTCTATATAGCTGAGAAGTGAAAACTTATGTATATGCATGTCCATGTGTACATGTGTATATATGCAATTAAATATATACTGATTCAGAAAAGATCAAAAAATGTGTCTCATCCACCATTTCTTCCCCTAAACTACACTGCACATTGCCTGCCTGTTTATTTATTCAGCAGGACTTAATGACTGCTATTCATGTGCCAGACACTGGAAAGGACACGGGCTGACTACAGTCTCTGCCTTCACAGGAGTCATATATTAAAGAAATTATATACAAATTCTTTAATTTACCAAAATCACAGTAAGAGAGAACAATATGATTTTAATTCTATCCATCTCATCTCCCCAAAGCGTGTTTAGGTAGAGCTCTACAGGAACAAGATTTCAAAGTTCATGCTTTGAAAATAGCTCATTTAGTAGGCAGAAATCCTGAAGACACAGGGGTAGGCAGAGAGCTCATGAGTAAAAACCAAACTGCGTGGGAAATACCTCAAAGAATCAACAACTGGGATCTCATTTTATGGAAAAATTTTTGCACATCAAAAGTAATCACCAATAGAGTAAAAAAACCTACTAACTGGGAAAAGTTTTAACTGTTCCTAAAACAAAAGACTTCTGTCTAGAACATACGAAGATTTAAAAAACAATCAGGCCTCCAAAATTCAAAGGCCTAATCCAAAAATGTACATCTGAAATGAATACACACTTGTCAGAAAAAGAAATACAAATGGCAAATAAATATAAGAAAAAATGTTCAACATTATTGATCATTTGAGAGATGCAAATTAAAACAACACTGAGATTTCATCTCACCCCACAAAGAATGGCTACCATTAAGAAATCAACCAATAACAAATGCTGGAGGGAGTTCGGGGGAAACAAAAAAAATATTCTCCACTATTGGTGTTAGTATAAACTGGTACAACTACTGTGGAAATCAGTGTGAAGATTCCTCAGAAAACTAGAATAGGTCCCGTTAAACCCAGCTATTACCCGTATGGGTTGATTTCCAGAACAAGTGAAAACATACGACAGTGACATATGTGCACCCTTGTTTTTAGCAGCACAATTTGTCATAGCTAAATCTTGGAAATAATCCAAATGCCCATTAACTGAGGAATGGATAAAAAAGCATGTGGTATTTTTATACAATGGAGTATTAGCTATAGAAAAGATAAATTTGAGGCTTTTATAGGTAATTGGTTGTAACTAAAGACAACACTCATGAATGAAATAAATCAGATGCACATGTGTAAACATCATATGGTCTCCCTAGTGCAAGAACCTGAAAAAGTAAATAAAGGCCCGAAATGCACAACAGATATGGTGAAAGGGAAAGAAACTGCTCCAAGGGAAGGAACAACTGGGATGAGGGAAAAGACAAAAGAAAGAATGAAGGAAGGGAAAAATATGTATGTACATAGAAGGGTAGCTGGGATAGTGATACTACTGATATCTGTTGGTTTATTGAAAGGAACATTAATGCGTAATTTTTTTGACCAATTTTGCATGCTTATATCTGGTACTCTGAAGAACTAATTTGAAGACAATCATACGCAATATAACAACCACTGTTGAATGTCTATCATCTTGTTTAGTGAAGTTCTGTATCTTTTCTAATGTTTTTGTATTACTTTTCCATAAATCATAAATGTCTAGATCCAGTTCACCCACAATCCTGGCAGTTAGTTCAGAAGGCAAACTCAGTGAGAGATGTCTAGCTTCAGCTTTAGAGGCCAGAAATTATCCAGCATTTTCCTCATTTGTTTCCAACTTCACTCTATAGCTCTGTCTTTGGGTTTAAGAAATAAGAGAACAAGTAATGGTAGAAAATGTTGCAAGTGGATTTCAAGAAGGAAATGGTAATAGTGGAAGTTTGAGGTAAGATCAAAATGACCATATATGTGTTAACTGGTTTTGATTAAGTTTGTATTTTCTCCATGTTTCTATTGACTGGGTCAAATATTTATTGAGTAGTAGAGTTACGAGTAATTTTGTAGAATCTTAGTTCTACATACTCTTGAGCAGAGATACCAATGCATTCAAGAATCTCTGCTCTCTTCACATTTCAGCTGCAGGACTGAGGTCACCCTGTTGGGTAGGTCCTCCTAATAGGCAGTGCTGTCCCCTAAAATAGACTCTTTCCGTTAGGACTCACTCAGGGCCAGGCTTATATTTGTTCCCAGTCTTAATCTTTCAAATCCAGTTTTCCATCCTAGAATCCCTACTGCTTTGTGAGGACCTCCTATCCTGGTGTTCAGAGGGGAGAATATCTGGCAGGGCTGGTGGAGAGGTGGTGTTGGAAGGTATTGGGGAAAGAATCCATCTGGATGTCTTATTTATAGATATTTTTGCAAGGAAAAAGATGGTTTGAGGAGAAAGAGCGTCTCAAATTTTAAACATGTGGGAGGATAGGTGTGGGTGCACAGAAAGTTAGACATTCAGGAATATACATCAAAGAACTTAGCTTTATACTTGTCTGAAGTTTAACATGTATAGACCATGAAATGAAAATCTCTATCAGGTGTTCAGGAGACCTTTAAGTAATAACACATAATATAGTAGCTACATTATTTTAAAAGATTTAAAACTATTGAAAGCTGACCTTTCAGCATAAAATTAATAGTGTTTTAAACAAATTTGTCATTTGAGGCTAACCATTATTTAGTTGGAAAATATTGTACAAAATCTGTAGAGCAGTCTCTGAGTTCAACACACAATGTGGTAGAGATGCAAATAAAATCATAACAGATTTCAGAGAACTGGTTTGGGTTTGAGGTAACTGGGAAAAATGTCTTAGAAGAGGTAGTGTAAACTGGGAATTGCAGTATGGATAATTTTCAGCATGTCAGATTACCACATGCATTCTATGTAGAAGGAATGTGTGTTAAAATCATAAATACACTATCAAGTAAAAACTCAAGGACCTGGGTTTGGCAAACACATCAGCTGTGACATAAGAGAAGTGTGGACTATCCTGGTAGAGTCTTTGTGGGTCTTGGGCCAGGCTCGAGGATTTCATGCATTGGGAAGTTTGGGAACATTTTCAGACACAGAACTCAGTGTTAGAGTTGTTCGTTAGCAAGGCACATCTGATACCTGGAGGAAAGAGGTAAAAAGTAAATGGAGGGAACAAGACAAGGAGATTTCTCTTTCTACCAGTGGTCCAGGGTAGGGCAGACACCATGGATTTGTAATTAAAGATGAGAGCAGAGAGAATTGAAGATAAAAATAAGATAAAATCTCCAGTGATGGAGAGGCATGTAAGGACACAAATAAAGAACTACCCAACAAACCCAGCCCTGCTCTGAGAACTACAGAAGAGAAAAAAATAAGAAGTTGGAGATAGTTGCTCAAAGAGGACATTTGACACATTTTTCCACAAAAATAAGTAAGTGATTTAATCTTTCTACAATGTACCCATGTATCAAAACATCACACTGTAAACCATAAATACACAAATTTACTTGTCAATTCAAACTCAAACTAATTAATTGATTGAAAATTTTGATGATTAAGTACAAGTAAAGGTGTTAACAACTTACACCAAGAATTTTCTAGCAATGGTTCACATCTCCTGAGTCACTTCCCAAAGACAATACAAATATGAATAAACAATTTTAAGTCTAATTTGGCTTTAACATAAACCTGAAGTGTTCATTCATATGTGACTCAGATGTAGGCACATAGAAGTTTTACTGCATAAAGCTCCTTAGTTTCCTCCATTCTCAAAAAGGGTATCTTGTTCAAATGAAAAACCTTGCTGATCTGCCTATGATAACAGTCTCAATAATTCTACAGGCTCCAGCTTGGAAGATCTGTCATAGATTCCGCAGCTGTCTACCCGCTTTCCCCCCCTCCAGTTTCACGGCGGTTTTGTGAGATAAATAAAATAAGAGAGTAAATGTAAAAATATTTGGTCAATAAAAATTTGCCATGTGAATATTATAGGTCTATAAAAACTGCTATGCATTTATTATAATATATCAGAATAATCTGTGGTTGTTTTGTTGTGTATAATTTGTACTCAACCAAGTTACAAAAACCTTAATGCATTTTTATATGGGTTAACTTTTTGAAGGGCTTTTTGTATATGTTGATGAAGGAAGTGGTGGTAAAGAAGCACTTTAAACCAAACAGGATGTGCTAATAACAATGATGCCTGTCAAGGTGACAGTCCTAACATTGGAGAGGTACCTGCAATTACAGCTCTGGAGCTTGTCCAGGGAATAAACTATCACTTCTGTCTTCTGGGACAGAGTACATCCAGGAGAGTCTTTCTGCTGAAGTAGGTCATTTAGGGGACATGTTCCTACCCCGGCTTTGAGGAAGAACCTGACTGTTCACACTTAAGTATCCATCACACCAATACCCTTTGACTCCAAAATACACATATAGTTCTGGCATTTAAAAGGTGAGACATAGAAATTGGGAACTAATCTCTCTTTTCAGATCATTTTATTTGTACACATTTGTAGTACATAATGTGTACATTCCTTGTGTGGAGTTGATACATGTGCACATCACATTTTACTTCCTTTTTAAAATCCCCTTCCTCCCCTCTTTCCCTGTCCCTCTATCTCTGACCCCCTTTCCCTTGGGAAAGACATCTCCGCCTACTTCCTATTACCCATCATTCATTTCGCTCCTTCTATGCTCCTATAAGAGAAACCATGCAGTATTTAGGCTCACGTGTCTGATTTATTGCAAATAATGAATAGCACTACCAGGTCCTGTCACCCTTCATGTCACACGGCAGGTTAGTACATCTGGAAAAAGGAATAAGGACATGTTCGGTGTAGAGACGTTGATTGCTATCCTGGGGTACACTCAAATTGCTTTGTTTTTCATAGTTATAATCAGGTAGACTTTTTTTTTTTCATGTTCTCAGGATTCTTGAATTTTGTTCATTAGTTTATAGTGACATTCATCTGACTTCACAAAACTCAGAATGAGTGTGGGCTGAGAGGGGCCACAGCAAAAGCATTTCCCACTTTCCTTTCTCATTCTGCTGTTAAGATAGTGGATGAATGCTTGCTCCATGATGTTATAGTAAGGCTCTACACTGTTCTAATTTTCTCATGGCATTCTTATGAGGAAGTTAGCATCTCTGGTCTACGACTAAGGCTAAAACATGGTCCACATTTTCTAAGTGCACTACTAACAAAACCCAAGTATACACTGTGGTGGTTTCTATCGAGATCTTCCCCTAAAGCCTCACGCACTCATGTGTGGGGCTTCTAAAAGTGTTTGATTATGGGCTGGGTATGACTGGCTGACTTGTCCTTAGGAGCCAAGTTCTATTCTGAAAAGCCTGGTCACTGGGGCCATGGCCTGGAAAGATTTATTACCCTGCTTGGCTCCTCCCTTGACTCTCTGCTTGGCCATCACCGGGCCAGGAGCAGCATTGCTTTGCCAGATCCATCCACCATACTGCTCCTCCCAGGAGCCACCAACAAGGCAAGGGCTGAAATTCCTAACACGTGAGCCAAAATCAACCTCTCCTCTTAAATTGTGGACATTGAGTATTGTGTCTCAGCAATGAGGAAAGTAATTTAAACATACGCTAAGAGAAATTTCTTTATTTTTCAGTAACAGAACTAAGTTCTTGTGTCCCACTTCTGTTGGTGACAGAAAACTCAGTCTTACCACATCAAGGTCAATCCTTTTCTTCTTATTTTTCTTAGTGTTGCCTGGTTCATTGGTCACTGTAGGATTCTCTTCTCAATTCTTCACTTATCCATAGGGATGATATACGTCCTTGGAAATTTACTTAGGTGGGAAATAAATGAGGAGTCACACGTACGTGATCACTAGATCTGTTTAATTTTACTTACAATAACAACTACAATCTCCAGAGCTCTTTCTTTGTCTCCATCAGTAGCTAAAGATATGAGTTCCCTTTTGATTTTTGTGAGCTGGGCCAATTCACATAGTTAATGTACCATGATGACTCCAATTCTAAGTTTTTATAGATCCATTAGCAGACTCTGTAGTGGATTGACAACTTGTGGTCAACTTGTAACACCCAGCTGAACTGAGTAAGTGTGGTGCTGGGTGTAAGGGACTCACCTGAAGATTGTTGCCAGCAGCATAAGAAGCAGAACTGGAGAAGAACAGAGGCAGTTGGGAGTTGAGAGAAGCTATCAGCAGCAGGTAGAAGCTGAAAGGAGCTGTTGATTCTGCTAGAGGACCTTGTCATGCTGGCTTTCCTGATGAACTCGGCTGTTCCCATTGTCTGAGGAGCTGGGAACCTTGTTGCTGAGAATGGCTTCAGTTCACTTTGGGAGAGCTCTGGTCCTCACTTTGAGCATCACTTCCTGGCTTCAGAGAGGAAGATGATGCACTGCTCAGTCTCCTGGAGAAGCCTGTCATGTTGGCTTTCCTGATGGGAGTTCTGCTTCCCTCATCATCGGAAGAGCTTGGAACCTCACTGTTGCTGAGGATGGCTGTGGTACTTTTGGGGGAAGCTCTAGTTCTTACTTTGAGCATTGCTTCTTGGCTCCAGTGCAGATCCCTCAGCCTGCTAGCACAGACCCTTCGTCCTGCTGGCAAAGACTTTCTAGCTTGCACCACTGACTTTTGGGCCTTCCCAGTGCAGATCCATGAAACAGGCCTGCATGAGATATAGTCATGGGCTCTAGACCTCCAGCTGGATTCGTGGGAGGCATTGTCATGGGCTCTAGGCCTTCAGTTGGATCCATACAGGGCATTATCATGGGATCCAGGCCCTTAGCTGTATTCTTTGGTCGTTAGTGTGTGGATAGATTTCCTGCACTCTCTTTGTATATGACTCTTTGGATGACTGTTAAAAATAATTTTATAAAATACGTGTCCTGTATTCTATTGTTCCCCTTGCAGAAGCTCATACCACAACATGGTCAAAAGAAATTTTAGCTTCTCTTTCCTGTGAGTCAGTAATGCTTACCTCAGCGTCATCCCTCCATAGCTCTCCTTCAGACGCTACCACTCACTGATATCAGGGCCACTTTATATTGTGGTTTCTCTAACAGATTTTCAGTTTCCCTCAGCCATACCAGGACAAGTAAAATACCAATCCTGTTTGTGTTCCACCTCTGATAACAGTTTCTATCACCCCTTCTTCAACCCACCCGGGTGTCACGCCAGTGCGAAGGGAAGTAAAGTGCCCCGAGGGACGTCGACTTCTGTTTACTTCCACTGCCCTTCTACACATTTTCTTTCTTTTGCCCATAGAATTTATTATATTTTAGGAATTAAACTTCTAGAGCTATTTCTGAAAAGGCCTAAAAACACTGTCCAGTCTTACAGCACTGCAGTCTTTTGAGCCCAGATGGTACTCTTAAAAATATTATCTTCTATTGAAAGAAACCAAGACTTTTTGGAGAATTGCTAAATCTAGATCTAGGGCAGCAAAGGTACATAATGACTCTGAAACATTTTGTAATACCAGGGACAATCAAGTTACCAGAGGACACCACAGTTATTTCAAAAGAGCCCAGATGTCAACAGAGGAAGGTCCCATAGGCCAAAGATGGGATGGGTTGAGCTTCAAAAAAACAAAAAATGGCAAATGATTCAAACCCATCAAATATGTTTAATTTAATGAATTCATACTCATGTTTCAAAAATAAAATTGGTTACCTTTTAAGGATGAAAGAAAATAAATTCACTATCTTGGAAATGAAATAAATATAAAGAAATAAGCTTTTATTTGATAAATACTGTCTTATATGGAGTGCACAAGTTGATAACCAGCCAGTAAATGAAAGTATCTTTTTATAAATTTTCCAGTTAACAAATACAAATAATGTTAGCAAATTCACCACTTTGTGTCCCCAGTGAATTCATCTATTTAAGCCATGAGCATTAAATGCTACCGATAGGAAAAAATGGAGGAAGGGAGAGAAGATTGCGCTCCTGTGAATGGAAAACCACCGCCTATAGTTCTGTCAAAGGAATAGAAAGGGATTGTGTTCAAGCTTCTGAGTCTAGTAATTCGTACAATATACAAAGACACAGAGGAAAATATTGAACAGTTGTATGAAATCTTCAAAATCTACACGGTAGAAATCTCTTCAGTTCATACACTCCAAAATCTTCAGTTTACTAACTATAGGAAAGAGAATTGCTGCATATAAAAGTCAAGCATATTTATAGGCTGAGACTTGTGAGGTAGCAAGTTTAAGAATATGTGGGACATTCCTAAGACACAATACACCTACCTAATGGACTATAAAGAAGAATGAGGAGGATTTCTTTGAACTGATACTCTTTGAACTGATTTAAAGAATTTTCCAAAATATATATATTTAAATCAAATAACTGAGGTACACAAAAAGTATTCATAGCATGTCATCTTCCATGAAAGAAACAAGAGGAAATAGGAGAATATTCTTTAGTATCATTTGGGGAGAAAATGCCACCTGCCTGCCTGGGAATCACTGAGATGTTTTATAATAGAAGTCTGGGGAGCTGGGAGTGAAGTAGAAGAGAGAACGAAGACAATGCCTCTGAGCACACCTTCACTGTGATTAGCTATGCTAGTGTTTATGTTCAAAAGAAATAATGTAACCCTATAAGAACCAGTAGGTCCAAATGCAGAATACAACCATACTGAACCTATTACAATTCCGCAACAAAAATAATGAAGCAGCAGAGGGGAAGAATTACCTAAGTAACTTTAGAACATAATGTGTGGACTAGATGCCTTAAAGCTAAAATCCAGAAGAACTGTACAAAATATTGTATTTCAAAGTTTTTTGCTCACAGGGGGGTGGGTGAGAAATTCTGAAGCTTGTCTCTTCTGCCATTCTAAATCCACCTGCACAAACCATCCCACCTCTGCTTCTACTCTGATCTGCATTGTTGCCAGTCCCGAGCTACCTGCAACTCTGCTACCTTGGAAGAAGTGAAGCAGCACAATAATACAGAGGAATTCACAGAGGAAGCCAAGATCAATGTGAGCAAGTACTAGCAGGATGGTGGTAAAATGTTGTAGTGGAGACTTAAACTGAGACACATGCAAGTGCTTTCTGATTGAATATTGGTTTAAATTGAGGGAAGTTGTAAGACTGAGCCATTAAAATATATCCAGCCACTGAACGATCAAGAGGATTTGGATTTGTGCTTTTTAAAGATGCCACTAGTGTTAGTAAGGTTTTGGAACAGAGAAAACACAAACTAAATGGCAAACTGATATAGACCTTTCCCACATGAACCAAAGCTTTAAAAGGGAAAGAGTTCCCTAAAAAAGATTTTGGGGGAAATTGAGCCAGATACTTCTAAAGTATTTAAATTTTAAAACATATTGAGCCTTTGGAGAAACTGAAAATATTGAACTTCCCATAACTATAAAAGCAAATGAAAGAAGAGGACTTTTGTCTTATCATATATACCAGTGGTGGCAAATCTTTGACATGTGTGTCACCGTGGGCATGCAGGGCCCTCTCCATTGGCACGCAGAGAGCTCCCTGTTGGCATGACAGCCAAGTTGCTTCAGCAGCCAAGCATCACATAGCAGTTGTTTTTCTCTCAAATAAAGCCTCAGTATTTAGGTTTCAGTACAGTGTTGGCACCATGGGGTAATAAGTAAACTTTGGGCTGCAGTGCGGGCACTGGGTCTTTAAAAGAATCACCATCACTGATGTGTACTGATAAAGAGACAGTAAAGAAATTGTTAAAAAAAAAAAAAAACAGATATCATCAAATTGGTTCCAGGGAGCATGACATCAAAATTTCACAACCCAAAGAGGTATTTGGGCAGCCACAGCAGCAGCACAGAGGAGGAAGCTACGCTGTAGGCGATACTAGGGTTGGTAGCAGAAGTCAGGGCCAAAGCTAGAACCAAGAATTTAACAGCTGTTACAATGAAGGAAACTACCAAGGATACAGAAGTTACCATAGTGCCTACAGTGGCTGATGAAATCTACACTGGCTGTGTAAGATGCGATCATACTGAGCGTAACTAGGATCTATGGCTACGAACAGGAGAGGTGCGCAGGTTACAGCTGCCCACAGAGCACGGACAGCAAAGCGGTGAGGGGGGGGCAAGGACTGAAACAATTACCACACACACTAGAGCAGGGGGCCCACCCTGCGGTGACACTGAGGTTCGTCTCCTGTTGAGCTAAGATGGTTATTTCATAAAAGACTTCTCAGCGTACCAGCTACTACTACGTCCAACTGCACCTGGCCACCATGTAGTTTGCTTTGTTTTTACTTTGTCTTTGGCATCTGTGTTATGACTCAATGTCTGTAAAAACACAAAATTTATTTGTATGACTTCGTGTTAAACCTAAAGAAGTGCTCTTATAAAAAAGATTTCTGAAATTATTTTTGAGTATTCTAGGGCTGAACAAATAAGTAAATATGTGATATATGATACGTGTGTGTGTGTGTGTGTGTGTGTGTGTGTGTATATATATATATTCCTTTTTATTGTTGAAAAATTACAAATAAATACAGGGAAAAGTTGGAATGAATTCTGAGTATAAGACTGAGATTGTGATTATTGACGTGAACTCATGGGATATACAGACATTGATACAAATGTGTGTGTGTGTGCCCTTTCACCAGCAAGACTAGGAGATTGGTATTACATGTATAATTTATTAAAATATGTACTACAATATGTTCTTGATTTAAAAGTACACAGCACATATAAAATACAAGATATAAAATTATACAATGTAAGATATACTGTGTAAATCACAGTTACATATATTATATATCATAATTTATATAGTATATTAGATTTGCTATAAAACAACTTTATTATATATTGTTGCAATTATAATATGTATATAATTTCATAATCAATGTATATTTACCATATATAATTTCATAAATATTATATATAATCTCCATCTCTTAGCCTTGTCTGCTGAAAAGGCCTAGAAACAATTGACATCTCAGTGTTGCTGATCATTTCTAGTACACAGATCATGATTTTTAAATATTATTCTTCTAAGTAACTGGGGACCCTTGGATAAATGGCTGATTGCTACATAGAATTGGGGCAAGGAAAATACAATATGAGTTTGGGATGTATTACACCAAAAAGTAAAAGTATTGCTTTAAAAATTTATGTGGCTATTTCAGAAAGAGACAGGAGGAAACAAGTGCCCCATGGGCCATTTCTGCAATTCCTTGAGCAACAGCATAAATAATGAATGCTATGTGCTTGATGTGGTCTGTCTTAGTTACTTTTCTCATTGTTGAGATAAAGTACCAGACAATGAAAGTTAAAGGAGGAAAGATTTATTTCAGCTTAGTTTGTAGAGATTTCAGACCATAACTGGATGGCTTTAAGGCAGTGTGGCATGGCAGACAGGCATCACGGAGAAGAAACAGCGTATGGTGGACAAAAGCCAGCAAACCAGCAAAGGAGCAAAGAAGCAGCAAGTAACAGCAGCTGTCTTTCTGTCCCTTCTATTCTATCCAGGCTACATGCCTTTCGGGCAGGGAGCTGTCACCCATAGGATGGGCATTCCCATTATCCACACCCAGAACTCTGCCAAACCAATCAGTAAATTAATTCACACACCCTTAATCCCACTATCACACACACTAGACCCAGCCACCTCTGAAAAGTCCCACCTCTGACTGCATGAGGCTTTGAGGGGTACATCTAGACACAAGCCATAACAAAAACTAAAAGTTATTTCCAAGTGATAAAGGAATCTAATCTCAAGGAAAGCATAGTATCTGTATTGTTTGTACCCCTACTAAAACAACTTCAAAATAATTAGGAAGAAAAAGTGTTAGAACTACAAGGAGAAATGAACTAGTTCACACTTATGGCCAACACCTTTTGTTTAATAAGAATGTATAAAAACTCAACAGTAGTATCAACCAAATTAATCTATTTGGCATATATAAAACAAGCCACTCAACCTATAAAACAAATGTTTTCAAGTACACACAGAACATTTACAAAATAAATTATATTCTGACCATAAAAGAAGTTTCGATAAATAGAAAAGGATTCAAAGTTACATGGTATAAGCTTTCTAGCCACAAAGAAATTAAATTTGTAATTAAAATAGATAGCGCAAATAGCTGAGAATATCTTGACAACTCTGACATATTTGAAAATTAACTAGGATATTTTTAAAGAACTCATTGGTTGAAAGACAAATCAAGAGGCAACTAACAATGTATTTTGAACTGAATTAAAATAGAAACAAGGTACAAAATGTTTAGATGCAATTAATATAGCATGTGGAAGGAAATTCATAATACAAAATGTTTATATTTGTGAAGAGAAAAGATCTCCAGTTAAGGAGTGAATCTTCCACCACTAGATAAAGAATAACAAATAAAATAGAACAATTGAATCAATTAAATACAGCGCTGAAAATCAATAAAGAAACCACCCAAAGCTGCTTCCTGGAAGTCAAAAAACTTCATAAGCCCACAGAATGATCAGGAAAACACAACCCCCACCCCCACATACACATAAATTACAGACTTCAAGAATTATAAGAGTGATCTTAACATAGATTCCAAAGATATTAAAAGAAAGACAAAGAATTATTATGAACAATTTTATACCTATAAATTCCACAACTGGATTCAAATGGATTAATTCTTTGAATAATACATACAATCAAAACTCTGTGAAAAAGAGGCAGATAACCTGAATACTAATTGGGAGTAGGGGGAGATACTGGGAATCAAACTCAGGGCCTCAAACTTGCCAGGTGGTCACTGCTTTGCTGAGCTCCAGTCCCAACCCTTAACCCCATTTTTTAATTGGAGGTACAGTTTAATATTTTACTACAAATAAAACTTCATGTCCTGGTTGTTTCACTAGTGAATTCTTACAAACATATAAAGCTAAAACAGTACCAATTCTATGCAGATTCTTCCAGAAATTGAAGGGAAGGGATTACTAACATCTTATTTTATGAGGCCAGTGTTACTTTTATAAACCAAAGCCACTATAAGAATACTATAGACTGATATTTCTCATGAATAAAAATGCAAACATCCTTCACAACATTTCAATGAATTAAGCTGAAAATCTATAAAATATTACGCATTGTGATAAATTTTGCTTTCATCTATGGAATGGAAGGTTTGCTTAACAAGCAAATTAGATATAGTAATTCTTCTATTAATAGACTGAAAAGAAAGACTGTGAATCATTTCAATAGATGCAGAAAACTATTTGAGAAAATCCTAAATCTATTCACGTAAAAAATCAAAAGCTCACAACAAACTACAAGTGAGGATTTTTTTCAATATGTTAAAAGATATCTGCAAACTATGATAGTACTAACATTCTATAAATAGTGAAAATGTAATAATTTATCCCAGAAATCAGCAACAAGACACAGAAACCTATTCTTACTATTTATATTCAGCATCATAAGTCACAGCCAGTGCAATGAGGCAAGAAAAAGAAAAAAATTAAAAAAAGGAAAAAGAAAACATTTTTATTCAAAGTCAAGATGATCCATATAAACATTTTTAAAAACATATTATTATTTTTTTTATTTTTTTTAAAAAACATATTAGAGAGCCGGGTATATAGCTCAGTGGCACAGGGTCTACTTGGCAATCACAAGGCCCTGAGTTTGATTGAGGTACCAAGAAAGAAAAAAAAAAAACCCAAAACAACCAAACAAAAAACAGATTAGGACTAAGTTTAGCCAGGCATGGTGGTGCACGCCTGCAATCCCAGCACTGGGGAGACTGAGGCAGGAAGACTGTTGACACTTTGAGGCCAGCCTGGGCTACAAAGTGAATTCAACACCAGCCTGAACTGCATAGCAAGACCCTGTCTCAAAAAGAACAAAAAAGAAAAAAAAAAAACAAAACTAAGTTTAGTAAGGTTAATGCATATAAGGTGAGTCAGTTCAAAACAAATCATTTCTTTTATATTAGCAATTTGTGGGGCTGGGGATATAGCTCAGTGGAATAAGCGCTTGCCTAGCAAGCGCAGGGTCCTGAGTTCGATCCCCAGTACCGCAAAAAAAAAAAAAAAGTTATAAAAAAAAAAAAGTAGCAATTTGTAATCAAAAAGTCCAGATATTAAACCATACACAATGTGTTTTTAAAAATAGTTTTAAAACCAAGTAACATCCCATTATTCAGGACATTTGGAAAACATAATGTTAAGTGGAATAAATTAGACACACAACCTTAACTACTACATAGTACCTCCCATTGTAGCAAGGTGAAGAGCTAAATAAAGGATTGACATAAGGAGACAAGGAAATAGATCTTTCGTAAATGGGAAGAAATCTAGGAGAATAAGGGGGAGAGGAGGGGGAGGGGGAGTAAAGCAATTTAAGATATGCCACTATGTGTACCAAACGCAATGAATACAAACACTATATGTCACAAGCATGAGCAAAACGTAATACAAATCAGAACAAAAATGGAGAGAGGGGATTTAGAAATGGAAGGAGAGAGGACGATTTGTGGGAAGGAGGAGGGAATTTTAAAAAGAATAAAAATGTACATGCATCTACTCCCTAAGATGAATGCAAACTTTATGTACCACAAACATAAATTTAAAAAACAAAACCTATCTTTAAAATAATACAGGGAGAATAATATAGGGAGAAATCTGATGGAAAAGTGATGGATGGGTTATGTCCTAAAAACTTGGTTAGGCGAATATTTCTTAGAAACAACACCAGAAATATGATATATGAAAGTAAAAAGTTGATAAATTGGGCTTCGACAAAATTGTGAATTTATGCTTTTCAAAGACATGATGAGAATAAAAAGATAAAAAATTGCAATTTCAGTATTTCTTAGAAGGTCTATACCAGGACTATGTAAAGAATTTACATTCAATAAGAAAACCAGTACCCAATAAAATGTTTGAGTAGGCAGTTGACCAACAAAGACCTAAGGATGGAAAATTATTACATGAAAAGGCACTCAACATTATTAATCAGCTTAACACAAATTAAAACTATAGCAGAAGACCAGGGCCAGGGATATAGCTCAGAGGCACAAGCGCCTTCCTGGCAGGCACAAGGTATTAAGTTTGAATCCTGATACAAAAAAAAAAAAACAGAACACCAACTCCTATCTACTAGAGTCTCTAAAATTAAAAAGTTAGACCACATTGATCATTGATAAGAATCTGAAGCAACTAATACTGCACACAGTGCTGGTGAAAATGTGAAATTGTTCATGGATCTTAGAAAACAATTTGATAGTTTTAAAAAATATATGATTCAAAAATAAATATATGATCCAAGGATTCTATTCCTAAATATTCATGTAAAAGACATCAAAACATATGATCCCACAAAAGAGTTGTATGCAAATATACATAGTAGTTTTGTTGAAAATACCATTATGCTCAACAAAATCCAAATACCCACAGGTACATAAATAAACAAATTGGTGATGTCAAATAATAGCAACAAAAAAATAAAAAGGCATAGATTCAGAGCATAGGTAAATCTCAACATGGCTGTGCTGAGTGAAAGAAGCCAAAGAAGATTAATACAAACTACATTATTTGATTCATAGGGAATTCTAGAAAGTGCACACTAATAATTACAGAAAACATATCAACAATTGTTTAAGCATATGAGAATGGTAAAGCATGGAAAGAAAGGCTTACAATGGGACAAGAGAAAATATCTAGACAACATACATCTCTGTATTATTTTGACTATATATTATCTTGTTATACAGGCTTATAAATATGTACAAAATGCCAAATAGTCACTCTATAAGTGTGTAGTTCATTTACCTCAATTTTGCCTCAGAAAAGCTATTAAGACATGATAATGAAACATTTTTTAATCACATTGACTAAAATAATATTATACTAAGAACAAATCATTGTTTTGTGAAAATGAAACAAATATTTTGATAAAATTATATTATCTTTATTCTTTAGATGGCCTAATATTCATAAAATATCAATATATGGAATGTACATAAATGTAAAATAATTACATATGCTGCATATTTTGGAATGTCAAAAGGTACTTTATAAACAAAGAATGTAATCTTTAAAAACTCATAATTACAGCAATCCATTCTCCTGGTGAATAATTTTCTAGTTACAAATTAACAAACACTGGTTGGGGAGAAATAGCAGTAATATGCCTGTAAAATATTTAACAGTGCAGCATAACCTCACAATGTGCCCTCTAATGTGAATTAATTGCTAAGTATGCCTCTAGGTACCTAAAAAGAACTGACATATAAGTAGAGATATCTCATCAATTAGCAAAACTAAGATTTTATTTTCAACTTAATACTGATGAGGTTTGCTTTTTTTTTAGTAGTAGGTAGATATTAGAATCAATTTCTAGATTCTATCCCAGTAGGTATGACAACATGCAAATAAATAACCTATAGTAAGATTGTGTTTTTCATTACATTTAAAATGTAATAGAACATGCCATCTTTGTAACTGACTAAGAGAAAGTTGAAGTGCAAGATAAGAAGCAGTATCATTAAAATACCTAAAGTAACACGAAACACTAATCTTTCCCGCTCTCTCTTACATACAAAAACGCTATGAAACGAGGCCAAGCAAGATTAGTGTGCATCCATACTTCCAAAATTGTTATACAGATTTAATGCAATCTGCATCAAAATCCAACAGCATATGTCACATATTTAAAGAAAACAATCTCAAAATTCCTTTGGAACCAGAAAAGACCTAGAACAACAAAGAAATTCTGGGCAAAAAATGCAAGACGGGGTATCACAATCCTTGACTTCAAATTATACTACAAAGTTACTGTGATTAAAAAAAGCCTGGCACTGGCAAAATAAAACAGACCTGAGGATCAGTGGAACAGATTAGAAGATGCAGAAACAATTTATTTAGCCACTTTATCTTTAACAAAGTCACCAAACACCTTCACTGGAAGAAAGATAGCCTCTTTAATAAATGGTGCTTGAAAAACTGGCTCTCTTCAGGCCAAAGATTAAAATGAAATCTATGTCTTTCAACATGCACTAAATTAAAATCAAAATAGATGAAGGATCTAAATATTAAAAAAGAAACATTAAATCTGCTAGAAGATAGAATAGGTAAAACTCTCAAAGAAATTGCTGTAGGAAAAGACTTTAGAAGCTAAAACCCAATTGCAAAGAAACTATCACAAAGAATCAACGACTAGGATCTTATTAAAAAGCTTTTGTACAGAAAGAAAAACCATGACACAGGAAAAATTTCTCCAACTATTTGTCAGACAAAGGAGTAGTGTCTAGAATATATGAAGAACTCAAAAAAATAAAATAAAATCCCCTCCCAAATTTGAAGACCCAATCCAAAAATGGGCTTTTGAAATGAAAACACACTTCTCAGATGGAGAAGTATAAACAACAAGTATATGTATGAAAAATGTTCAACATCACTGGTCATTCAAGAGATGCAAATATTAAAAACAACACCGAGATTCAATGTCCCCCTAGAAAAAAATGGCTATCATCAAGAAATCAACCAATAACATGCTGGCAGGGCTGTGAGGTAAAAGAAACCCTTCTCCACTGTTGGTGGGAGTGTAGACTAGTGCAACCACTGAGGAAATCACTGTGGAGATTCTTCAAAGAAACTAGGGCTAGAGGTTCCATTTGACCCAGATAGTCCCCTTATTGGTGTCTTCTTGAAAAATCTCAAAGCATAATGCCACAGTGATATATGCATACCCAAGGTTTAGTATCACAGTTTGTGATAGCAAAATCTTGGAAGCAGCCCAAATGCCCATCAAATGGTGAATGGATAAATAAGATGTAGAGTTTTTTTTTCTACAATGGAGCACTACTCTATCATAAAGAAGGATAAGCTCAAGATATTTCTAGCTAAACGGATGCACATTGAGACCATAATCTTAAGTGAAATAAATTGAACACGTGTATAAATGCTACATTGTTTCTCTGGTATGGGAAATGCAAAGTGTAAATTTAAAAAATGTATAAAAGATATCGTGAAATAGGAAGAAAATGTTCAAATGAGAAAAGGAACAAGGGGGCAAAGAAGGAATTGAAAAGAAAAAATGAGAATGGACGGAAAATATGGAAACAAGTCTTTTGTAAATAATGAAGGGAAGAGAAGTTGAAGGAAGGGCAGGTAAATGGGAAAAATTATGGAATCAAATTATGCCATGTGCAGGTGCAAATTCCCTATGATGAATGTGACCATTGTGTATATCTAAAATCTACCAGCAAAAATCACTTTCCTTGAAAAGTAAAAGATTGCTGTCCATGCCAACAGGAGGACACAGGACGGCCAACAACAATAGTTGGAGACTGAGTTGAGTATGAAGACGGGCATCATTGTTGGCTCAATTCAGTGAGTCTCAGTAATGTGTACAGGACTTTGGTGTGGTCAAGGCGAGTGGCCCCAAATTGTTTTGCTGAATCAGAGACACCAATGTACAAAGAGGACACCTTCAAGAGAAGGCAGCCTAGTGCAAAGAAACTGACCAAAGAGAATTAGGAGTCTAAAGCCTGCAATATATTCATATGAGTTATGATCTTCAATATAAACAGATGTAGAGAGAGGAGCATATAAGAAATTCAGATGCAAATGAATGTGTGGGGGAATAATGTATCTATATGGAAATGTATATATGTGGATACACACACATATGAATACATACAGAGTCCCTAACTATATATATATATATATACACCAAGGATATACCCGGGAACAAGAGCCTAAAAGCAATGAAAGTACCTAGTACCCAAATAATATTTGTTATTACCTTTTAGGTATCTGTCTCACCAACAGGAAAGTGATTAGTACATAATTTAGTACCAGAGAAGTGGGGTCATTGTTGTTATTGTACCTGATCATGTAGTTTAGAAGACTTTGGAATTTGCTAGTGGAGTAATGGAAATGTTTGTATATGCCAACTACAGAAGCTTTATAATGCAGTAGACAGGGACTGATGGGTGATTCTTGCTGAAGATCAGAAAACCAGAATGCTCACAGGAATTCAGATAGTAAAAGGAAGGCTCAAGAGGTTTCAGTTAGAAACAAGAACTTCATTGGCATTTGGATTAGAGGCCACGTGTATTACACTCATGCAGAAAATTTGTCTCAATTTTGCCCATGTCCTGAGATTTTGTGGGAGTCTGAGATTAAGGGGGTGGGTTTACTCATTTGTCAGAGGAAACTTCAAAGCAACCCAGTGTTCAAGCTGTGATGTGTGCACTGCTGGCTGCTTTTAGCCAGATATACAGTGAGAGTAAAAGCAGATAAGAAAAGTTTTCAATTTTATCAGAAAGCAAGTGCCCACAGAGTTAAGGTTAATGAACAACAAAGTTTCTGAAAAGATTGGCAATAAAAAGAAGCCAAGTATCGTGCATCAAGATAATAGGAAAGGTGATTTAAAGGTCCCTCAGGAATCAGCAATACTCCACCCTTCTTGAGAAGAGTTGCTTAGGGAATTTTTCCCAAGTTTTTTTCAGTGTTCAGTCATTCAGACACTGAGAGGCCTCTGCAGCCATCATGCAAGGGGGCTTAGTTACTGCTCAAGCTGGCAGGAATCAGGAATTCTTGGCAACATCCATGTGGTGGCAGTGGTTTTCAAGGCATGAAGGATGTGAGAATTGTTGTGTCATAGACATTTCCACCCTGATTTCAAAGGAAAGCCTGGCAAGCTAAGCACTGTACCCCTGACAGGGCAATGTGTGCAGTTACGAGAGTGAAACTTAAGGAGTAGTGGAGGCCCCAGAAATTTGAAGATGCCAGAAACATGAACCACCTGTTAAGGAAAGCTAAAGACACTGAGGTGACCCAGTTCAAATGAGAGGCTATGTGTGCTACAAACAGCAAGGCTGAGGGACAGAGCTGGCCAAGGCCTTTGGAGCTCTTCTCACAACTGTCTAACCCCAGGGTACTGGACATGGCACTACAGGATTTAATGTTTGCCTGCCAGAGTTCAGTCTCGTTTTCTACTGATTTCTCTATGTTACCCTATTTGTCCCTTTTGGAATGAATTTTTTAACCTGTCCCATTGCTGGAAGTATTTAGCTTGATTTTGTGTTTGTATAGTGGTTAAGCTACGAGTTTACTTTAATGAGACTAAAAGGAGACTTTGGACTTGGACTTCCCAACAATGCTGAATTTGGCAAATTTAATAATTTGGCAATTCTTACAGATGAATTAGATATAATTTGTATAATTAGATGGGCATGAGTCTTTTGGAGGCCAGTGGAATGTTATGCTATTGTGTTGTGTGGAATGTTATGCTGTTATGGTTTGTGTCTAGATGCCCCCTGCCCAAAGCCTCAGGCAGTCATAGGTGGGGCTTTTTCAGAGATGGCTAAAGCTACAGGGTGATTGATTCGTGGTGCAATGCTAGGATTAAGGGTGCTAGGATTAAGGGTGGATGATTCCTAAATCAGTCCACTGATTGGTTTGGCACCACCCTAACCCTGGTAGCCTGAATACAATATAAGGGACAGAAACAAGTTTGTCTCATCTCTTTCTTGCTTTGCTGTCTTCTGCACACCATAAACTGTTTCTCCTCTGAGATGCCTGTCTGCCATGCTACCTTGCCTTGGAGCCAACTGATGATGGACTGAAATCTCTACAAAGTCTGAGCTAAGTAAACCTTTCCTCTTTAACTTTTAGTGTATGGTATTTTGTCCCAGTAATGGGAAAAGTAACTAAGACACATACTTTAGGTGTTAAATGTTCTCCAAAAGCTCATGTGTTTGGATGGCGATTGTATCACAGAAGCACTATGCACATCGGTGGATGCATATTGATAAGTTCAGTAGCTCAGTGTGCTGGTCAGCAGCAAGGCCCAGCTGGAGTTTAGTCACCAGAGGCATGACCTGGAAAACTGTACTCTTGTTCCTGGCTCATTTCTCCCTCTGCCTCCTGGGTGCCAGGAGGTGAGCAGCTTTCTCCTGCCATGCCATTCCACTCTGGTGTTCCCATGTCGAAGTCAGCCAGACGTGTACTAAAACTGAGCCAGTATAAGCCTCTTCTCCTTTAAGTTTTGAATTTCAGGTACTTTCCCCAGCCAAAGGAAATGACTAGTACACCTACTATCACAAACAAGCAAAAATACTGAAGATGGCACAAGTAACAGGATATTTATAAAATCGCAAATCGCCTCCTTATAAAATATTTACTAATTATAAAAGTCCAATTTAGAGTGAAGTCTGACACACACATCACTTCAATTAAGTGATTTAAATTAATGTCATAAATAATGAAATCAATTTTATAATTCTAGCCAATAATATGTATTCTGAGTGAGGAAACAAACTAAGATTTTTCTACAGAAATACAAATGTATAATCTTTAAAATATTTGATGTCATGGAAATCAATTAAAAACTAGTGAATTCCTCCAGACTGAAGGAGAGCAAGGAGAGAGACACGACATCTAAAAGTAACACATGAATGGAGCTTTCAGGTGGTAGACTGAGTTTCTCTGAAAGTCTGTTCCTTGTTAACAGTAATGGGGAGCTTGGTGAGAAAAACTACCCAAATCATGTTTTCAGCAGCTGAAATTAACTAAAAGTTTCAACTAGTCTGAGGTTGATTTAAGAAAAACAGGTAAATGTTGGTAAAAAGAGTAAGTTTTACAGCAGCACTGAAAACAAAAACCTGTGAAAAACACCTTCTTATCAATCACTGGGAAAGTCAGAATACATTTGGAGCTTTCAAAAAGCTTATGCACAGAGAACTGTTACTGTTCGACCTGTCTCTCAATGATGTGGAAAGCCCCACTCAGGAATTATTTTGCATGATTCAGTTCATTCAGGAAAAGTCCAATCCTTAAGACATTTGTTTAAAATATTCAGTGGCAGTTATCTAACACAAAAGCAGCCCGGTGGAAGAATAACGAGGCAATATCTTGAGATCTGAGAAATGAGTTGGAGAAGTACAATACAAGGAGATAAGAAAATATTTGTCTTGGCTTGAATTAGGTCCACCTAAAACTTACGTTTAAATCCTAGCTCCCAGTAACTATAATTATGACCTACTTGAAAGTACAGCCTCTGCAGATGTAATAAAATTAAAATGAAATCATAGTGGCTTAGGGTGGACCTTAAATATATTGACTGTGGTCCTTAAAAGAAGAGGAAAATTTGGACACAGAGAGAAGAAACAGACAGTAAAAGCAAAGATTACAGTGATGTAAGTGATGCAGTGACGCAAGCCCAGGCACAGCAACGCTTGCCATCACCCAGCAGATGCTAGGGAAAAAGTGTTCATTTCCTGGAGATTTCAAAGGAACACTGGGCCTCCTGATGGCTCTATTTAGGGCTGTCAGCCTATAGAACTGTTGAAAGCATAAACTATATTATTTTAAGCAGAAATAAGAAGTTGCTTGTGGCAATTCGTTACAGCTGCCACAGGAAACTAATGCAGGTGGTGACGCCAAGTTGTTGCAAACAAGAAGCTGGACAAAAACTGAAAAGGAGGATCTAGATAAAGAAATGTGTGTAAGAAGCCACAGAGCTCCAACATATTCCCGAATCAAGGAAAGCTCTGTGTGGGTGAAAGAGCATGCAATGCCCAAGAAAGATCTGAAATGGCCCTAATAGGTGATATGGAGACCCTGCAGCAGTATGAAGTAAAGCCCAGGGCGGTAAAGTGCCTGGGCTCTGAAACCTCCCCAGCACACAAATACAGCCCCCAGGAAAGAATAAGTGAATTATTGGTGTAATCCTATAAGGAAATTTCTATTTAATTATTAGGCAGGAAACTTAACTGAGCATGGTTAGGAGAGTCTCCAGAGAATGCGTATGAAAGAAAATACAGAAGTTTTAGAATCACCCTAGGAGAGTAACTGAACAAATAGCAACAACAAACTGCGGTATAGTTGTCGGGAGACAGGCTTACACAGCTGCCACATTATGCTATTTAAAGCATCTAATTCTCAGCAAAAATGTATGAGCCACACAAAGAGACAAGGAAGCATCACAGGGAAGAAGTGTAAAACAGCAGGAGAGAAAGAAGGAAAGAACTCCATGCAGCACTTTCAAGGGATCATCAACAAATTAATGAAGTTTCAGATTCTTATCAGAAACTATGATGGTCAGGAGGCAGTAGGATGACATGGGCAAAGTATTAAAAAGAACAGATGATCCATCAGAAGTTCAATAGTTGACAAAATTATACTTCTGAAACAAAGAAGAAATTAAGACATCACTAGATTAAATAAAACTGAGAGAAGCTGTCACTAGTAAATATGCCCTAGGCAAAGTATTACAAGGAATTCTTCAGTATAAAATGGAAAGACACTAGCCAGTATCAACACCAAGAAGTAAACAATACAAGTTAAAGTACAGATAAATATGAGAGATATAAATTTATTTTGAGGTTATAAAGCTTTTTCTCTCCCTGATGACTTAACAGATAACTGGATAAGCAATAAGAATAAAACTATGATATGGGATTATATATATATATATATATATATATATATACACACACACACACACACACACACACATATATAAGCTGCTATTATATATCATTTAGTTGATAATAGCACAAAGTGAAAGTTGTATAATATATACATTATACATATATTTTATATTTAAAATTTAATTGACTACAATAGCACAAAGTGGAAGGGAAGGAAAATAACTACACAGGGGCTAAATTTTTGTGTGCTAGTGAAATTTAGCAATAATGACCCTTGTATCATTTTGAAATTATTACTCTTAGAACCACCCCTTGACATTTTTTAAGATTTTATTTATTAATCTTTCCAAGTATGTGTTTGTGATACATAATAAATACATTCACTGCTGGGAATTGGTATATATCATGTCTTAATCCTTTTTTAATTAATTAATTCATTCATTCTTTCATTTATTTATCCCTGCTCTTACCCCTGCCCTCCCTCTTGTCTCTCTCCATCCCCAGATTACCTTCTTATTACTGGCATAAAAACAGACATGTTGATCAGTGGAACAAAACTGAGGATGCAGAAATACTCCCAGGAATCTTGCCATCTGATCACTGAAAAAGGGTCCAAATATATGCAGTCGAGAAACGATAACAACTTTTACAAATAGTGCTTGGAAAACTGGTTATCCACATGCAGAAAAATGAATCCAGATCCAAATCTCTCACCATATACTAAAATAAAGCAAAATACATCAAAGACATAAATATAAAAACTGAAGCACTGAATCTCCTTAACATTATTTGAAAGGAGAAGAAACAACAAGCTAACAACATTGGCACTTTGTAAACTATTCCCTTTTAAGACAGGGGAAGATGGTGATGAAGCAATAGGACAAAAAAGACAGAAAAAATGCAGAAAGCAAATGAAAAACTACTTTTAAACCCAGTCATCAGAAATTACATTAAACACAAATGTACGAAACACTTAAATCAGAAGATGGAGATTTAAAAAGGATTGTTAAATAATGCAAATATATGCTTTCTACTGCAATACACAAAACATTTTAGATTCAAAGGTGCAACTGGTTAGAAGTTAAATGATTTAAAATATATACCCAATAAGAATTATTCATAAGACAATTATAACTGCATTATTGAGACAAAATAATCTTTAAAACAACAACAAATCCATCATTAAAAATAAAGACAGGTATTTGATATTGGTAAAGGCTTACCTATCAAGAAATATAATAATTGTAAAATACATACTCCTAATAACAGAGTGCCAGAATACATGCCATAAAATCTGGCAGAACTGAAGGGACAACTGTACAATTCAATAGTTAGAGACTTCACAATAGAGACTACTGCCCACTTAATGGCTACAGCAACTAAGAAAATATCAAATGAGATAAAAGGCTTGAAAAACACTGTAAACAAAGTAGTCCTCACAGACCGCTATAGAGCATGCCTCCAAACAACAGAATAAAAACTCTTCTCAAGCAACTTTGGAATATTTTTCATAAAATACATACCAGGCTCTAGCACAGGCCATAGTACAAGACTCAATATACTGAGAAGGATTGAACTTGTATAGTTTCAACCATTACTGGGCTTATAATAAAATAAAACACAGGAGAAATTTGTGGTAGTTTAATCATTATGTGGAAGTTATTTAACACAACCCTGAATAACCAAGGCATCAAAGAAAAACATCACAAGACAAATTCCAAAATACTTTGAGTTCAATTAAAATGATAGCAGAACATGACCAAACATATTGGATGTCATTAAAGAAATTCTTGGAGGGAAACTTATGTTGTAATTCATATACTAAAAAGAGATCTCAAGTCAGTAACCTAACCTGCAACTCTAAGAAATGAGAGAAAGGAAAAATAAATGTAAAACAAGAATAAGAAAGGAAGTAATAAAGATTGTATGAGAAATAAATGAAATATGGAATACAAATGCTATGGGGAAAGTCAATTAACCCAGTGGTTGGTTTTTGAAAAGATTAGGAAAAATAGAAATACAATAAGCACACCCTTAGTAAAGTGGCTGGATAGAGGCACCCAGCACTCACATGTTCATGCAAAAGAAGAACCCAAGCAATATTTTATAGCTTCGTAGTGATATGAGTGAAGTCAAGAAAACACTGAAATTCACCAGTATAAAAATGGAAGCCTTGCAGAATCCAGACACCTGGGACAGCAGCATAGCGAGAGAAACAAAAGGTCCCAAAGCCTGTGGACTGGTTCCACAGCAAGGTGAGAAGATCTCCCACTGGCAAGGGTGGAAAGGAGAGTCCAAAGAAACTCAGTGCAGGTACTGGTAATCCTAACTACTATCAAGTTTTGTAGCTCACAGTCTAAATATATAAATGTCTTACTATCTGCACAGTTGTCTGGTTTGGAAAGGAATTCATATCATCTCCCAGTAAACTCCCAGAGTGTTGCAGTCGGGAGCCATCTTAGCCAATTGTGTGAATTTGGGCTTGTTTAGGGGTCAGGAAGCCCTACATATTTCCAACCCGGGGTTTCTCTTGGGCATGTCAGTGCGTTGGCTCAGTGGGCCTTTGAGCCTGATGTGGCTCAGTGGAGTGACTGACAGAAACCCATCAAGATCTGAGAGTTACCCTGTGAGACTAGAGGTGTGTCCAGTTCCTTGTGGTTTGGCGAAGATGAAAGACTGAGGATCCTGCTACTCTCCACTCAGCACTGTAAGCAGGCATCTGTTTCTAACTATGCAGAAAAGGAACTCGAGTTTCCACTGCTCCTCACATCCCCTTAGAAGCATATTGGGCCTTCTTGAGAAATACCACTGCCACTTCGGCTGTTGCCCTGCCCACGGGGTGCAGAGCCAAAGAAGGTCTGGAGAGAGAATTTGGCCAGTTGCCACATTTTCCCACTCACTTCTGCAAGCAATTCAGCTGAGAGGAATTTTCCCCAGCTCCATTGTGACCCACTTCTGTTCATCCCCTGGCAGGCACCATGGCTGGGATAATAAGGAAAAGTCCCCAGCCATCACTTTGTCCCCAGGTGTGCATAGCTAGAACATCTGAAGTCCTCAACCTGGGTGCACATCCAAAACAACAGAGAGGAATAACATTCTTTTGCTGCTACTGTACTTAGGCAGGCCCTCCGCATTATTACATCCACACATTATCTGATCACAGTGCTGGCATACTGAGTCTAAGTACCACAGAGAGAGTACCGTGATTCTTGCCCCACTTCCCCCAGGGAGAACCTGGACCTGAACTAGTGTCTAATCAGATGACAGATGCTTGAGGTCCCTCACCGTTGCTGAAGTATCTAATACTAGAGACCCATCCAAAAAAGGCCAATATCTACAGTGCCTAAAGAAAGCCCCATTATCTTATAGAGGTCACCATTTTCACTGAAGGATTCGCCACTTCACATAGACACACCTCTGCTCTCTACTCCACACCTGCCCAAATGGCTAGAATGCTCTCCACTTTCACATGGTCCACAGAGATGGTGGGTCTCTTAGATTGTGATAGGGAGCACACTGTGCCAAAACTGACCAGTCACAGCCAGTGTAGAAATCCATATGCAACATGAATAACAAATCAATACACGAAGACACATCTTCAGGAGAAAGCTGCTGACTTACTAAGAATGTCATCTCATAAAAGTGGTATCAGTTACAGACACTCAAATCTCAATATAGAGACAAAGAAATACAGAGACAAACAGAGACAAACAAACAAGATAATATGATATTACTTAAAAATCATAGGTCTGGACAGATTTCAAGGAGATCAAAGTAAATGAAATGCCTGATGAAGAATTCAAAATAATTTTTAAAATACTCACTGAGGTGCAAGAAAATATATAACAGTTAAATTAGGTAGACAGTGCAGTACATAAATGAAGGGTACAGTAAATAGAGACCTTGAAAATAACTATATTGGAAATAAAATGCTCAAAAATTTGGATGAAAATTCAATAGAATGCCTCAACACATAGATGTAGAAAGAAAGACTATCAGAACTTGAAGAGAGATCTTTTGAAATATCACATTAAGATAAAAATAAAAAATAAGACAAGGAAAACAGAATATAAGACCTTTGAGAAAGCATTTAAAAATTAAATATTGGCAACACCGGCATAACTGAATGTGGAGAAATAAAGTTTAAGTTCATAGAAAACTTATTCAATGAATGGCAGTAGAAAACTTCACTACTCTTGGGAAAGATATGGACATACAGGTTAAAGCCTAAATAACCTCAAATTCACATGACCAGAAAAAAACCCCATAATACATATAACACTCAAACTGTCACAGGTTCAGGAAGAAAAAATTTTATATCCGCAAGGAAGAAAAGCACTGAATTACACTTAAGGGCTACTGAGTTAGACTAATAGCAGATTTCTCAGAAGCCCGATAGGCCAGGAGGACATGGAACGCTGTATTTCAAGTCTGACAGAAAATGGCTGCCAACCATGATTACTATATACAGGAAGGCTACCCTTCAGAATGGAAGGAAAAATAAAGACCTTCAAGATAAGTGAAGCTAAGGGAATTCATGATCACCAGAGCAGCCTCTCAAAAGGCACTTAGCAGTTTTATGTCCAGAAGTAGAAGAAAGATAACTATCATTTGCTTTTCGGCCTTTTAGCTAAGATCAAGTGAAAGTAACTACCATTATGATAACACATGAAAGTATAAACTCCACTAAGGGTAGATATACAAATAGGAAACAGCAAAGAATCAAATATTATCAAAACAATAACTCATCAAATCACAAAGAGACAAATGAACAAATATTTAAAACAGCTAGAAGTAAATCAACAAAGACATTAGTCCATAACTTTTATTAATAAAACTCTGCATGTACATGTTAATTCTCCAATTAAAAGATACAGAGTGGCTGAATGGACTGAAGAACAGGATTCAACAATATATCAGTTAAAAATAAATTCACCTGATCACCAAGGATGCACATAGACTGAAAGTGAAAAGATGAGAAATGACATTCCAAGCAATGAAATCAAAAGCAATCAGGAGTAGCCATACTTATCTCTGATAAAATAGACTGTGCGACAAAAATAATACAAGATAAAGAAGATTAATGTATAATGATCAAAGGATCAATTCATCAAACCGTAGTGAGTATGAGCCTATACACACTTCATGTTACAGCACTTGATTTTATACAATAACAATCAGATGGAAAGCGAGAGAGACTCTGATGCAATAATAATAGAGAATTTCAATACCAATGATCATCCAGGCAAAAAATAAATATGGATCAAAGTTACTAAAGTATTGATCAAACAGATTTACCAGATATTTTCAGAACACTCCATGCAACAGTTGCATAATACACATTACTTTTATTACATAGGGAATTTTCTCTAAAATAGGCCATATATTAGGTTACAAGAATTTTAGCAAATTTAAAAACCTAAAGAATATCTTGCACTTTTTCTATTACACTGGGATGAAATCAGATATAACAATAAGAGACAGTTTAAAAATTATGCAAATATATAGCAACTGAGCCACATAGTTTTCCATAGTGAGTCATTAAAGAATTCAGAAGGGAAATTTAAGAACTTCATGAAACAAATACAAATGTAAACACAGTATACTAAAACTGTGACACATAGCAAAAGCAGTACTAAGAAGGAATTGTGTAATAAGAACTTCTATAAAGAAAAGATCTGCAGTAAACTAATGATGCATCTCCAGATATTTCAAAAGCAAAAACAATGTCCAAAATTAGTAAAAGGAAAGAAATAATAAATATCAAGGATAAATGAATGAAATAAAATCTAAGAGCAATACAAGTAAATGAAACAGAGTTCTTTGAAAAAATAAAATTGATAAACAGAGAGATCTAATTAATAAAATCAAAAGAAAAGGAAACATTGCAACTGATACCAAAGAACTTCAAAAGATTATTAGAAATTATTGTGAAAAACTGATATGTTAACAAATTGGAAAATCTAGAAGAAAGGGACAGGTTTCTTAATTACATATGACCTAATGCAGTAAGCGCAGAAGATATAAAAATTATGAATAGAAAATAATAAGTAATGTGATTAGATCACTAATATAAAGTCTCCCCACAGGAAAAGTCCAGAATGATTTGGATTCACTGCTGAAGTTTACTAAACCTTTAAAGATCTAACCCCAGTGCATCTCAAACTATTCCGTGGTAGTAAAGGGACTGGGACATTCCATACTCATTCTGTGAGGCCAGGATTATCCAAAGATCAAGAAAAGAAAAATAAAAATACAGAACAATATTCTAGATGAACATAGATGCAAAACTCCTCAACAAATTAAATTCAATAGCACACCAAGAAAATCATACACTGTAACCAATTTGATGACATTCTAGTGATGCAAGGAGGGTTCAACATATGCAAATCAATATATCATATAAATAGAATGAAGAATAAAAATAATATGATCATTTCAATAGATTAAAAAAGGATTTGATAGAATTACAATGCCTTTACCATAAAAGTCTCCAAATAAATTATATATAGAAGGATCATACCTCAAAATAATAAAGGCTATCCATGACAAATCCATAGCTGATATCACAGGGAAAGAGGAAAACTGAAAGCATGTCCTTTGACGTCAGTAAAAAGATACCACTTTTATTTTATCTAACATTAGAACTTTTGGCCAGAGCAATTAGGCAAGAGAGATAAATAAAAGGCATACAAATGAGAAAGTAGAACCTCAAATTATTCTTGTTTGCATATGATATGATTCTATAGACAGAAAAGCTTAAAGACTATGTAAATGAATTCAGAAAAGTAGCAGGACACAAAATGTGTGTACAAAACTCAGTATTATATATACCAATAATGAGTTTGTTGAGAAACAAATGAAAACCATGCCGTTTACTGTAGCCACAAAAATATCTTGGGAATAGACAAGAAAGTAAAAGACTTCTGTATGAAAATTATCAAATATGGAGGAAAGAAATTAAAGAAGACAGTAAAAGATGGAAAGACTTCTCATGTTTATAGATTGGAATAATTAATATTGCTAAAATGTCCATACTACCCCAAGTGATCTATAAATTAAATGTATTCTCCATCAAAATAACAATGACATCTTTAAAAACAAAGTCTTAAAATTCATATAAAAGCAAAAATGACACTGAATAGTCAAAGCAATCTTGAATAAAAGAGCAAAGCCAAAGGTTTCACAATATCTTATTTCAAGGCATACTTCAGAGCCATGATAATAAAAATATCATGGCATTGTAATAGAAACAGACATAAGCCAATGGAATAAAATAGAGTATCCACTCAATGAGCTTTCCAGGAAGGACAAGACCCTACACTCTGGCCCCCATATACCACCATCCCCAAAGTGACCCTGAGTCCCAGAAAACAGAGGGAGCTTCAAAAATGACAAAATGAAGGAGCAAAATGCAATATCAGACCTCCACCCCACCTGGAACAAGTTCAGGAGACATTTACACAAAAGAACTTGGAAGTCATACACCTGAAATTGCTGAAATGATAACAATTGAAGCACTTCTCAAGCTCTTTAATGAAATAGAAAGTGAAGTAATTCTCCCTAACTCATCCCTGGAGGCAAGTAATACCCTAATACAAAACCCAGAGAAACACCCAACGACAAAAGAGAACTATGGGCCAATCTTCCTAATAAATACAGATGCAAAAATTCTCAATAAAATACTAGCTAATAGAATACAGCAAATTATTATGAAGATTATACACCATGACCAAGTGGGATTCATCCCAAGAATACAGGGAAAGTTCAATATATGCAGATCAATAAGTGTAATGCATCATATCAACAGAGCCAAAAACGAGAATCACATGATGATCTCAATAGTTGCAGAAAAACCTTTTGATAAAGTCCAACACTCATTCATGATAAAACCCTACAGAAAAATGGAATCAATGGACTTTATCTCAATATGATAGAAGCCATCTATGACACACTAACAGCTGACATCATAATACATGTACAAAAACTGAAATCTTTCACTTTTCAATCAGGAACAAGACAAGGATGTCCACTCTCAATACTTCAACTCAACATAGTTCTGGAAACATTAACCAGAGAAATTAGACAAGAGAGAGAGAAATAAAAGGAATAAGGATAGGAAAGGAAAATGTGAAATTATCATTACTCACAGATGACGTGATCCTCTACATAGAAGACCCCCAAAACTCCACAAAAAGGATACTAAAATTAATAAACAAATTCAGTAGCATATCTGGATACAAAGTCAACATTCAAAAGTAAAGAACATTCCTGTACACAAACAATAAACACACTGAGAGAGAAATTAAGAAAATCAAACCTTTCACAATAGTATCCAAATAACTGAAATATTTAGGAATCAATCTAAGAAAAGAAGTAAAAGATCTATACTGTGAAAATGACAGTACCCTGAAAAGAGAGATGGAAGAAGATTTGAGAACATGGAAAGATATTCCTTGCTCATGGATAGGAAGAGCTAATATTGTGAAAACGGCCATACTCCCAAAATTGTTATACAAATTCAATGCAATACCAATAAAAATATCATTAGGATATCTCACAGATCTACAGAAACTATTCCTAAAATTCATTTGGAACCAGAAGAGACCTAGAATAGCAAAAGGAATCCTGGGGGGAAAAAAAGCAAGGCAGTAGGAATCACAATTCCTGACTTGAAATTATACTAAAAAGGTATTGTGATAAAATCAGCATGGTACTGGGGAAAAAAAACAGACATGAGGATCAGTGGAACAGACTAGAAGGTGCAGACACAAGGACAGACTCACTGAGCCACCTTATCTTCAACAAAGGGGCCAAACACATTCACTGCAAGAAAGATGGCCTCTTTAATGAATGGTGGTAGAAAAACTGGCTTTCCACATGCTGAAGATTAAAACTAGACCCATGTATATCACCACTCATTAAATTAAAGTCAAAATGGATCAAAGATCTAAATATGAAACCAGAAACACGAGATCTACTGGAAGAGAAAGTAGGTAGAAATTTTGAAGACAGGGATAGCAGAGACTTCATAAACAAAAAACAAAATGCATGGGAAATACTTCAAAGGACCAACAAGTAGGATCTCATCTAATTAAAAATATTTTGCACAGAAATCACCAACAGAGTAAATGGAAACCCATGAACTGGGAAAAATTTTAGCCAACTGTCCTTCAGACAAAGGACTTCTATCAAGAACATATAAATAATTTTTAATAAATTATGCCCCTCAAATTTAAAGACCCAATCCCAAAATGGGCATCTAAGTTGAATACACACTTCTCAGAGAAAGAAATATAAATGCAAATAAGTATATGAAAAGATGTTCAACATCATTAGTAATTTGAGAAGTGCAAATTAAAACAACACTGACATACCATCTTACTCCAGAAAGAATGGCCATCATCAAGAAATCAACCAAAAACAAATGCCGGAGCAGCTGTGGGGAAACAAAAGGAACCCTTCTCCACTGCTGGTGGGAGGGTAGACTGGTACAACCACTGTGGAAACCAGTGTGGACATTCCTCAAAATACTAGGATTGGAGGTCCCATTCAATGCAGCTATTCCCCTTCTGGGTATTTTTTCAGAAGAGCTGAAAACATCAAAGCACAGTAGTATATGTACACTCTTGTTTATAGCAGTACAATTTGTAATTGCTCAATCTTGGAATCAACCCAAATGTCCATCAACTGAAGAATGGATAAAAATGATTTGGTTTTTTATACAATGCAGTATTACTCAGCTATAAAGAAAGATAAACTTGAGGCTTTTATAGGTAAATGGATGCAACTATAGACTGTACTCATAAACGAAATAACTCAGACCCACATGTGTAAATATCATGTTGTCTCCCTATTGTCAGAACCTGAAAGAGTGAATAAGATCTAAAAAGTACAGTGTACATTGTGAAAAGGAAAGAAACTGCTCTAAACGAAAAAACTGGGATGAGCAAAAGGAGAAAAGAAAGAAGGGAACATTATATGTGTATATATACACAAGATAGCTAAGATAATTGTACTATTAATTTCCATTGGTTTATTAAAAGAGTAACTGTTTGATCAATTTTACATGCTTATCTGATTATCTGAGCAACTACTTTGAAGATAACAATATATAATACAATGACCATTGTTAATTTCCTATCATCTTGTTTTGAAGTTCTGTATTGTTTTTATTATTTTGGTTTTGTCTTTGATTTTGTTACTTTTTCTTCTTTTCTCTTTAAACTAAATAAATAGAACATCTAGGTGTAAACCCACACATTTTAAACAAATGATTCCAAACAAGCATGCCAAAAACATGCATTGGATGAGGACCCCCTTTATAAACAAGTACTGTTAAGAAAACCAGATATCACATCCAGAAGATTAAACCTTGATACCTATCTCTTTGTTTTGTTTTTTGTTTTTTTATTACTGGGAATCAAACGCATGACCTCAGCCTTGCCAGGCAAGCGTTTATGCCCCTGAGCTATATCCCTGGCCCAATGCTTATCTCTTAACCTGCACAAAATTCAATTCAAACATGGTCAATGACCTTAATGTAAGATCTGAAACTCTGAAACTTCCAGAGGAAAATACAAAACAAACATTTTAATATATTGGTATAGGCAATGAATTTCTGGGTAGGAGTCTAAAATGTATGAAATAAAAAAAGTAAAAATTGACAAATGTGATCCCATCAAATAAAAATCTTCTGCATAGCCAAGAAAACAATCAACAGAGTGAAAGGATATTCATCTGTCAAGAGGCCAATATTCAGAATATACAAAGAACTAAAAAATCTAGAAAAAAACCCCACAAAATCCCCCATAAGGTACAAGAAATCTGAATAAATAGTTCTTAAAACAAGAAAACCAGTGGCGAATAAATATATTGGCTCAATGTCATTAGCCTTCAGTTTTCTATTTGTCATTACAAATCAAAGCTGCATTGAGATTCCATGTTACCAGCCCAAATGGTTATTATCTAATTAATTAATTAGAGAAAATAAAAAGGAGGAGAAGAGGATGAAGAGGGGAAGGGAAGGGAAGGAAGGCAAAGGAAGGGAAGGGAAGGGAAGGTATAAAGAGTTCTGGCAAGGTTACGGAGAAAAAAGGACCTTTACACATTGTTGGTGGGAAAATAAATTATTATAGCTACTATGGAAAAGAGTGAGGGTTCTTCAGAAATCTAAAACTACAGCTATTATATCATCTAACTCTTCCATTCCTGGGTGTAAATCTGAAGGAAACGGCAGCATACAAAAGAGATACATACATGATCATCTTTCTTGAGACCCTAATCACAGCAGCTGAGATATCAAATCACCCTAAGTGACCATGAAAAGACAAATGGATAAATCAAATTATATATTTATTACTTAGAAGAACATGCTATTTTTTAGGAAAATGGATGAACCAGGAGGGCGTCATTTTAAATGAAATAACACAAACAAGGGAAGACAAGGAAGAAATAGCAATATTACTAGGTAACAGGAAAGGTCTCATTGGTAATAGAGGCAAAGGAAGAAGTGGGTGGACATAATCAATGCACAATACATTCATGTTTGGAAAAGTCACTGTGAATCTCATTAATTTATACAATCACTATGTGTTAATAATTTTACAAATTCTAAAAGAAAGCAATAGACATTAAAAGGCACTTAACATAAGAAAACGGTGATGAGAATGGTCTCAAACAGAATCGTGATGATGGTTGCACAGCATGGTCAATTAACTGAGAAAATAATTGGATTATACAATTGAAGTGGGGAGAATTATAAGGAATCCTAAATGTGCTTAAAGTTAATAAAAGACCCCTATTTTTGAGACAGGGTTTTGAGACTTGGTAGTGCAAGCTGACCTTGATCTCACTATGTAACCCAGGCAGGCCTTGAACTCCCCACCATCCTCCTGCATCAGCCTCCTAAATGCTGAGATTATATGTGTGTGCCATCATGCCCAGGCGATCCATGGATATTAAAAGAAGAAAAGATGCACAAAACTAACAGATTATTAAACTGATGGTTACTCATATGCCCAAAAGCAAAATAAAACAGAAATACTCAACTTACAGAAATCCCTAATTCCATGCTGACCAACTAGGTAACCTAGAAGTAACCACTTAGTCCTCAGGGGTAATAGAACAATAATTTGGCAATGTACTGAAATGATTCAGGGGGGAATGGGCTATGTTCTAAATTATACCTGCAACTTCTGAAATGTAAAATTTTTTCAAAAAGGAAGAAAAAAGAGTCATATGTCAGGTTGGTATTCACAGAAAGGCTTATTATAGGAAAGGAAGAATGTCCAACTCCAAACAATAAGGATTTGCTTCTGATGAGAACAAAATTCACTAAAACACAAGCCTTTTAACTCATGAACACATGCAGGCAAATGTATGAATTTTCAGATGTGGAGTTGTTTCAGGATCATCTAAGTTTGTGTGGCTATGGAACAAATGGTTAAAATGCTGCGCAGGTCTCTGGAGATGAGGATGCCAAGGAACTGAAAAGCAGAGGCGTGGGAGAGGCTGGCAAGAGGAGCTGAGAATCTGTACGATGACTGCAGGATTTAGGAGGAGGGAAAGACCATAAATTAGGTTCCATAGTCTCGCTGTAAGGAAATGAGCGAAGAGGAAGCTATGAGTACGGGGGCGGAAGGTTCTACACAAGAAACAAATGAACTTCAAAGGGGTGGGGAAACAGTAAAGAAGTGATAGCACAGAGTAGGAGAGGGTAGAAATTCTGATCCCTCATTTTAAATAAACTCTGGAAAGACTGTGCTTGGCTGGCCTCATGCTGTCACAAAGCCAACATTTTAGGGACGAAATCATAGGGCAGAAATCGAAGAAGTTACATACAGCTTGTCCTGTGATTGCTGTCAAGAAATCAATGATACAAACAATTTTCCTCTAGTCTACTTACAGAGGGACAAAAGAGGGAACACTAGACGAGTATTTGTGCTGCCACTCATTTATTTCCAATGGGCATTTAGAGCCCAAGATGCATGATGCCATCTGTTGCACATGGCACAAGTTAGTAACACTTCTATTTTACTGGTATGAGGACACAAGGGCACCCTACCTTGAGATAAGGTGTATTGATAGACACATATATGTTATGTATACGTGTGTGTTATGTATATGTGTTATGCATATGTATGTATATACATACTGTGTGTATATGTGTACATATGTTCTATATATGTGTCACTTGTATGTGTGCATATGTGCATAGAGGTGTACCCACACATGTGCACTACTTTGCAGCCATAGATGAGATTGTTTTCCAAATTATAAAAGAAACCACCATATAGTCTATCCAAATAATTACCTTCTCTACTAAAAGCTCATGTAGGGAAGAGGGAAATTATAACACTAAGGATGAGGTGTCTGGCAAGTTGGAGATGCTGGGCAAGCTGTTTACTTATCTGATTATTAGCTCAACTTGTGAAATTATGATAAAGTTCATTTGAATTTGAATGCTAAAATATTTGTGATTTTATTTAAATGTAACTATTTAGAAATATGTTTGATATATGAAGAAAATAGCTGTTATCCATTTAACATTGTCATACTAAATATAGAGGTATAGAAAATGAATTTATAGATTGCACTATTGTAATGATTTAGTAGGTTGTTTTACTATCTGTTGCTTTTTTAGGTTTAATTTCATCCTCTGTTATGTACACTGTACACAGGAACATCAAAATGCTTCTATGAAAATGAAGCATATACTTTTTCCTCTTTTTCTTGTTTCTCCTTTCTAAACTTGTTCATTTCTCTCCATGCACCAATCTCTAATACTTAAAACCCTAGCATACTAATAAGAGTGGGATGTTTCTAAGCACCTAGAGATCACTAGGTAGTGATTTTTAACATGCCTTAATTATTTTTCACAGAAATATTCCTCTCTGCTTTCTAATATCCAAATCATAATGATTTTTTATTTGTCATTTCTTTCTTGTATTATTAATTCTTCGGGAACTCTATTTATCAGGCCCTTGCCCATGGTAAACTTTTGTTAAGTTGTAAATATGTCAAGGAGAACCTACATTGTCACTGCACATTCTGTTATTTGGAAGAAAAGGAAATGATTTGGCATTTGAGGTGTTTTTTCTTTTTATGGATTAAAAAAAAGCACAAGAATCTAATAGCCTCAGAGGAACCTCAGCTTACTTTTGCTTTAATGCACCCAGAAGATTTCAAATCAATACTTATCATTAATGTTTTAATTGAGAATTAACATCGCTATAATTGGAAGTGAGGATCAGTATCCTGATGGTTAGAAGGTGATTTGTTGGGGGAAGGTCATTACACTGGGGAGCACAACAGCAGAAAGGAAAGCACAAATCATTTGTTCTCTTGAACAAGGGCACAGAGTAAACACTTGAATTGGTGGTCAACTATAATTTGTTTCTAGACCCAGAAACTCTGGCAACACTACATTTTCGATTTATAGCAGAGCACAAACCTAGTGGTGACTTTGAAAGGAAAGGACAAAAGAACAAGGGGAGAAGTTACTAGTTATCAAAGATCCCTTCCTCACCACAAGGTTTTAAGGACTTTCTCCTGGATCTAAGAGCAATCTGTACCCCTGTGGGTAGTCCCAGTGCACCCCGTGGTCGTGGTCAGTTGTTATTTCCGACATGCTCACTTCCTAAATAATTACCCCTTGTGAAAGCCAAGCATATGTAAGTCTGTGTTATCCAAAATCCTTTATTTATTTATTTATTTTTGCCTGGAACCCCAAACCAATATATTTCCAGCCTGAACAATATAGAAAGACTATTTTTTTTCCATTTTGGTAAAAATGAACTGTAAAAAATGGTGTTGTTTTCCAGTTGCCTCCAATGTCTTAACATGTTCAGTTCTCCGAATTCCCCAGAACATAATACCTCTCCCAATGTCACCCTGCCCTCCAGTACCACATTAAGACTTTTCCACCGCCTCCATCATTCAGGAAATGAGTGTGCTCCTAAGATTTAGTTCCTAGGGCCTGATATAGCTCAGCAGCACAGCGCCTGCCTGGCAAGCACGAGGTCTGTGAGTTCGATTCCCGGTCCCCCCCCCAAAAAAAAAAATTAGCTCCTTGGTGAGAGAATTTATGAAGGGGGATTTTCCACATACAAGTTCTTTCTCTTCCTTGTCATCAAAATGGAAAAAGTCTGCTCCCAAGAAGGGGCCCCTGCCACCTAGGAATCCTCTGCTCTGCCCTGCAGACTGCCGTCCCTGGCCTTCACCCCACTGTCTGTGCAAAGTGCAGAGCTGGAGCGTTCAGCTTCACTCTCCACGCCCGGAGGGGCCAGAGGCCCCTTCTTTGGCTGAGAGGAAGGGCTCTTGTGAAAGCAGAGTTTGAAAAGCCCCAGTACTGTCATGGTCAAGATCACCAACACCACCACTGCTATGCTTACAAATATGAGGACGACAGTGGAGGAGTAGTCGAAAGGCTGGGGCACGGAGGAGGCGGGTGTGGAATTAAATGTGAGGACCATGCTCCCGCTGGCTGTTGGCTTGGTCTCAGGAACAGATGTTGCAGACCCGCCCTGTCCAGTGACATCGGGTGGTCTTGCTCCTGGCTTCTCATGGACTCTGGGAGACCACGTTCTCTTTGGCACCGGGCTGGCTGCAGTGACCGGCTGGCTCCAAGTGGGCACCTTGCTCGCCTCAAGGGCCACCTGTCCTTCCCTTTTGGCCACACAAGAGCGTTTATCCTTTCCCAGCTCGAAGCCAGCAGCACATTCGCAGGCAAAGTCTCCCAAGCCGTCCAGGCAATGAGAAAGCTCAGCGCATTTGCCGGCACGGAGGTACCTCCCGGGGCACGGACAGAGCACCGCCCCCGAGGGAAGCTCGTCCCAGCGTGCGCCGGTCTCTTCCACAACGCAGGTGGCTTCCACAGAGAGCTCGCCAGGGCAGGTTGCACTCACCTTGGTCCCCGGAGGACTGAAGTCCAGCGCGGAGCTGTGCAGCTGGAAGGGGGCGCGGTAACTCAGGTTAGAGGCGGCCCCGGGGGGCGGCGCGGGGCACAAGTTCTCAAACTGGTACTTGCACAGGTAACCACTGGCGCGCAGGAGGCAGCGCATCTCCTTCCAGCCTGCGGGCTCGACCCCCCTAGTGGCCTGTAGTCCCGCGCACTTGCGCACGGTACAGGAGCGTTGAGGCTCCTCCACCCAAGGCAGGGTGTCGCTTTCGGAAGCACTGGCGTCGGGGGTCAACCAAGAGAAACCCCTCAAGGGCTCGCTCTCGAGAGTGCAGTGGGAACGCCCGCGTTCCAGTGCCACCCAGAACACCAAGTCTTTGGAACCTCCTCCAGGCCTGGGGCCTGCCCGCAGGAGCTGGAGCACCGCGCGCAGCTCAGCGCCTCCGTGCACCGTGCTGAGCGCCCCGCCACGCAGGTTGCAGGCCTCCTCCGCCGCAGGCCGCTTGATGGTAGCGTGGTGTAGGCTGTAGCAGGCCCCCGAGGCCAGACAGCCCGCGCGGTCAGCTGTGGGGTGCTCTGCACCGCCAGGCCGGGGCCAGAACGCCTGACAGAGGAGACAGAGGGCGAGCGCTGGCCTCATCTTCGAGGCCTGTGCCCGAAGCTTCTCCCAACTTCGATCTGCCCTGGCGAGTGCGCTGAGCTTTCTCTGGAGCGCTGTCACCGCCCTCTGCAGCCGGCTCCCTCCCCTGCCTCCCCCGCCCCCCAGTCTCTGCTCCTCCGCCCACGTTCCCCAACCTTCAGGAATCCCCACCACAATCCCTGCGGCCAGCAGCTTCCCCTAGGCCGCAACAGGAAGCGTGACCCGAGTTCTGCCAGGCCCCAACAGCCTTGATTTATTCTGGGATTGGAGCACAGCTGGCTGGCGCCTGAGCTCTAGAAACACACAACACACAGTCGTCAGGAAGGTCAAACACCCTGCTTAGCGCAAGAGAAAAAAGAAAGTTGCCAGTGTGGTGGTGTTTGCGTCTGCTCAGGGAGTTTCAGGACCTCTCGTCCTGGAACACTGGAGAACATTGGCAGGAAGGACCGGGGCAGTGAAATTGCTTGTCATCCTAAGGCCAGTCCGTACATGGTGTTCCTACAGGGAACAGGGCGCCAGAATGATTTGTAGATGGCTCTGGGAGGTTTCCTGCGTTGGCTAGGGTGGGAGAAATCTTGTAAGAAATCTTAGCATCTTCCTTGTACACCACAGGCAGCTGAAGTCAGCCTCCAGTCTCTTCCTGTGCTCTGATTCTTCCTTCTGTCAGAGGAAATCCAGGTGTCCTAATCACTCTGCAAGGAATTGAGAATTTCTTAGCGTTTTTAAATGAGAAACTCAGTCAACCCTTCCGTTAAAAGTTTGTTTTTCATTTGTATTTGTTTCTTTTTAAAATGATCCACATTGGCTAAGTCAGGAAAGCAAATCTATATCAAGCCGAAATGAGAAAGAATGCCATGTATCATGACTATTAGGTTGTTAGGTTTCCTTACACTGTATTGGTCTATAATTTCTTCAAGCTTATAGGTTATATATAAATGAATTCATCATTTAATTAATTTTGGAGAACAGTTACCTATTTTTTTCTTCTGGAACTATATTAATGTAATTTTCCCCTAGGATTAAGTACCAGTATTTATAGCAGAAATTTGTAAAAGTCTTCTCTCAGAAACATTGACGACTCCAATGAAATCTAAGATCAACATCCTGAAGAAATTAAAATATTTATTACATTATAATGTATATTGAATACTGTAAGACAATAATGCAGAATTTGGCAGATGGTTGAGTCCATTTCTTCCAAGTTTCAATGAATATCTTTTTTTAACACCAATTTAGCTGGAAGAGGAAAGGAGTAAAAAGACATGTAAAGCAAAGAAAAAGTAAAATCTGTACTCTCTGTGAGAGGATTTCTTGTTAGAAACTTAGACAACCGTACATCATTTTAGAAAATATAAGCCAGGCATGGTGGCACACACCTGTAATTCCAGCACTTGGGAGGCTGAGCTGGACGGATCATTGTGAATTTGAAAGCAGCCTGGGCTACAAAGTGAGTTCAAGGCCAGCCTGAACTGCATAGGGAGACCCTGTCTCAAAAAAAAGAAGATATACCACTTCTCTGTCTTGGTTCCCATGACCAAAAATGTTCTAATCAGAAATGCATAAAGGTTTCAGCAAACCCTCTTAATGATGAACGGTGCTTTTAAATACCTGTAATCAGAATGAAAGTTGCCACCCATGAATAATGCAGGCCACCACATTCTAGGCTCACTTTGTTGGGCTTGACTGGACTGCTCAGGTTAATGAGGGGCAAGAAAGAAGGTGTCAGGGTTACATCTGAGTGCTGTTATCTAATTTTCCTCCTTCCCTGCACTCTTCTTTCACTCCTGGAAATTCTACTTATCTTGGCTAGCAGAAGTAAACACCACGGATCATCACCACACTCCTCTTGCTCTTGTTGACTGTGGAGTTTTGCAGCAGGACCTCTCTCCCGCCCTTTCCTCTTCCCATTTTAAGGAACATTCATTAGTCCTTCATTTCAAATATCTGAGACATTTATTTATTTATTTATTTATTTTTTATTTTATTTTATTTTTTTTTGGCGGTACTGGGGATCGAACTCAGGACCCTGCGCTTGCTAGGCAAGCGCTTATTCCACTGAGCTATATCCCCAGCCCCTATCTGAGACATTTAAACATAACTTTGCATGTAAATTAAGTAATGTCTTATGAGAACGAAACATAAAAGTCTGGAAATCAAATTGAGTAAATTTTGAAAATACCTCAATCATGTAGGCCAGGTCTGCACGTTTTTGCAGTTTTATGACTGTGCACTGGTCAACGTGTTCCTGTAGTGTGGTATATTTCAGGAAAACCTTTTCAAAACTTAAGCAGTCAACAGAAGTTCTTAGTTATTTTGAAAATCACTTGGGATGAGATAAAGTTGCTAGAGTAAGGAAGAACAAATTAATGGAAAGCCTAGTAAATACATGATCTCACCCACTGGAATTCTGCCTGGGGAGGTGAGATATTAGGAAAAAAATGAACATTTTGACTATAATGATTACATATGTTAGCCTTGATCATGTCTAGAATAAAATGATAGAACAGTTAAAAAATTAGCACAAAATAAGATATGTACCACATTGCAATTAATTACTTTGTGTAGATCTACATATCACTAATAGTTTTGAAATATATAGTGTATCTGAAAAACTGGAAATGGAGGAAAGCTTTCATCTTTAAATAGTATGTTTATTGAAATCACTATGGGATACCATTTTATCTCCAATGGAGTCTAAGTACTTCAAAATCTGTTAACAAATGTGAATTCACAAACTCTTACATGCTGTATAGATGAGAGCAAACTTTGGAAAATCTTGTGAATTTTCTGTATTGAATATACATTACCACTTCATGCATAAACATATACATATGATACATATATCCATACCTAGAGAAAGTCTTGACATGTACAGAAAGAGATATGTAAAAGATGTTTATACTAGGACTATTTATACTAACAAAAATCAGAATATGTCAGAATGCCCACAAATGGCAGGTAGACTTTGATATGCTCAAAATTAATGAAGCATAGCCACAAATATGAATTAATTTTAGAAACACAAGGCTGATACAAGTTCTAAAAGATTAATATAAAAACAATGTTCTTTTTATAAGATTAAAAATTACTATATATGTACATATTACTACATATATACATATACTTTCTAGGAAAATAAATACAGTATAACAAGATAGAAAGAACAATAGGTGTAAGATCCTGGTGATGGATCCATTGGGTGGGAAGAAAGAGAGGCAGATCTGTGAAGGGATTAGGGGCTTTCATTGGGATGTTGTTTTTGTCTTAGGTTTTGTTTTACGTAGGGGCTTTATGGATCATTATTCTTTTATTAAAAATAAGTTATGAACAAAAAATAAAAATAACCATATCCAATGAAATGATAGAAGAATGACTTAAACCAAGAATTATAATAACTCTAAATCTGAGTAACAGACAGTTCCAAACTGCAATATAGAAATGAAATCAAGCTGTTACACTTTCAAAAACTATTCTCAACATTTTGTTCTTTAATTTTGTATTCTTTTGAAATTAAAACATATTTAAATTTAGGCCAATTATTAATCAGATAAAGCACAATAAATACAATATTTCCTGTTTTGTAGAATTTTAACTCTCTCTGTAATTGGTAGCAATCACGTATGATATTTATTTCATGTATTAATTAATTCTAGGTCACTCATGGCTTAGACAGAACATAAGAGGAAAGTAAGCTTGGATCAACATTTTCAATTTAAATATTAATTTAAAATATCAGCACCAATGATGGAGAAGATAAATTTTCACAAATCACACGTAACCTCTTAAGTTTATAAAGTTGTTGATCTTCACTGAATAAATTCTGTCATTGTTGAGAGAAAATAGCAGTTGGGTCTTAACTTATTTCTGACTTCATTTAAGACATGCATAAAAACACTTCAGATGGAATTGAAAGGAGGCAATATTCCAACCAGCACATGACATTCAGAACTGTAAGGATCTATAGCCAACTGGATGGGACCTTAACCAACTGACCTTTTAAACTCAGTGTGTTGCAAAATTCTCTTTTGTTCATTTGACTTTATTAAAGATTCAGGTCCCTATGCCCTTGTTACTTTTCATGGCTGTGCTGTGGGTTTGGATATCATCTTTATGCCAGGGCTGACCAAATTCACACCTGTACTCCGTTCTTCCAGGCTGAGCTCTGGATTCATTTATCCAGCATCCATGTAATTTTCCCACTTGGATGTGAGATAGAAATAAGAAGCAAAGTTATAAGAATCATAGTTGTGGGTAACTAAGGTATAATCTTGCTGGTAACCTACAGAGAGACTCTGCAATCTGACTCACCATGCCCCACTAAAAGAGGTAAAGCAGGTGAATTTGTTTTGAATCTACTGTCCCTTAACCAAGAAGGTCAAGGTTATTAGTATTTCCAATAATCTCTGAGCACAGGTGTTCTAAGAATAAATGGAGGCAAACAGACACCTGAGAGACTGTCTTGAGGATACTTGAAGGCAAAGAGATATAAGAGCATTAAATATAGTTGGTCTCAATAACGTAGCCTGCCATAGTCCCACCACCCTTCAACTTTTGGCTTAATTACCCCCTCTCCTATTCCTGAGGTATAAAGTAGGTCTGCTGCTTTATTTGATCTCTTTGTCCCTTGTGCTTTTTTCTTCATACTCCTATCATAAACATAAATGTAATGAGCAAGGCCTTGGGTTCAATTCCTAGGGCTGTAAAAGCAGTAAGAATATAGTTATTTGTACGATTTAACACTGATGTACTCAAATACCAGCAACATTCACAGTGTTGGGCTGATGCTAGAAATGCAGTCTTAGCCTCATTCCACACAAACTGAGTTAAAAATTGCATATTAACGATTTACTCACAAGATTTGTATGTAATTAATAGTTTGAGAAGTGTGGCTGCACTGGACTGTATTTTCTTGAGAGTGATGTTTATCTTTAGTATTTATTCCAATCCCTAATAATGTGGCTGCAAAGCAGCTGTTGATCAAAAACATGCATATGATAGTGCATTTGTGTTTAAGAACACACACATACACAGTGCACATGATATGCCATGCCGGGTCCAGCTGTAGCTTCATATTATGATCTGTTTTTGGAGGATTTGTACGGTAAGTGTGCTTGCTCATTGAGGCATGCCTTAAATCCAAAAGTATGCCATTTCCATGGATGCCTGCAGAATTTCCACTTCACAGAGCTGGAAGAGGGTGGGGGAAAATCACAGCTGCTTAAATGGAAATCCTATTAGGCTTATCTGTTATCACTTTGTAAGTACTAGGGATAATCAGCAGTTACCTTAGTATTTGCCTTGTAGAGCCAGTGAAATCTTGTAATTGTTATTAGCTAGACTTAATAGCTGGATCATTTTAAGACCTTCGTATCTGACCACACAGCCTGCACAACAGACTTTATGTTGGCTTGTCTCTTCCAGAGATGTGATTTATTCTAACTATTAAAGGCATTTCAAATCTGATGCATTCAGAGGCTTTTTGCTCGACCTTCAGATTTTAGCACTAAGATTTTTAAAACAGTAGTGACTTAGGCAAATGTAGTCAATAAAATTGAATGCTATATATCTTTTTGGTATACTACCTCTTTGTTTTATACTGAAGCCATGTAGTATGATATGATTTATTCCAGCAGGAAGAAATGGAAAAGAGCTGCTTTCTAATGGCAATATAGTTATAGTACCTGCACATCTATGTATGAAGAATGGAAGATTCTATCATTGTAACTTTGCTAAATTACACTTTTTGTGAATGGCCTTACTGTGGGTTTGGCTTGATAGTATATTGGCTGATTGGAATAGTTTGGGCCAATTTTCTTTCAATGCCTCATAGTTTGTGTAGGAATTCACAATTTAAAATGTATTTCTAAACATGCTATGAGTTTGTTCATAGCCTTTTCTGAGTACTTTCAACGTGATTGGATAGATGCTAATGGGGAATTTGACTACTAAGTCCTCCTAACGATTTTAATTTCCCGTTCTTCTACATAACAGGGTTATTCTGAGATACAGGGGATGAAGTTGCAGAGCTGGAGGGAGTTTCAAAGAGCATTGATGTTTAGTGCTTGGAGCCTCAATTGACTGCAGCGGTCATAGAATAGTATCTAAATGTTCACCAGGATGAGCTGGGGGTGACTAGAGAAAATTGGAGTGGCCTCTTGTGCTATGGGTAGTCCACCTATGAATACTCTAGCCAGGAAAAGGACTGCATAAATCTCAGCTCAAGGATACAAGATCAACACAAAGTATTCATTAGCATTCTTGTACACAAACAACAAATGGGATAAGGAAATGATAACAATAATAGCATTCTCAGTAACTTCAAGAAAATGAAATACCTAGGAATTACCCTAACCAAGCAAGTGAAAGACCTTTACAAGGAAAACTACAGTACCCTGAAGGAGATTAAAGCAGACATCAGAAAATGAGAAGGTGTGCCCTGCTTCTCGACAGGCAGAATCAATATTGTCAAGATGGCCATAATCCAAAAACTGTTATACAGATTCTGTGCAGTCCCAATCGAAATACCAACAGCATACTTTGCAGATCTAGAGAAAACAATCTTAAAATTCATGTGGAGCCAGAAGAGGCCCAGAATAGCAAAAGCAATTTTGGGCAATAAGAGCAAAGCAGGCTTCATAGCAATACCTCTCTTCAAGCTATAATACAGAGCAATAGTGATGAAAATGGCATACTACTGGGACAAAAACAGATATGTGAACCAATGGAACAGAGTTGAAGACACAGAAATCTCCCCAGACATATTCAACTATTTAATCTTTGACAAAGGGGCCAAAAGCCTATGTGGGAGGAAAAATAGCCTATTCGACAAGTGATGCTGGGCCAACTGGTTATATGTTTGCAGAAGATTGAAACTGGCCTCTTACCTCTCAACATATACAAAATTGAAGTCAAAATGGATCAAAGGTCTAAACATCAAAATAGAAACATTAATCTTACTGCATGATAAATTAGGTAAACACTTGAAGATGTAGGCATAGGAAAGGACTTTCTGTACAAGAAATAGCTACAAGAACTAAGAAATGGGATTATATCAGACTAAAATGCTTCCATACAGCAAAAGAATCAATCAGTAGAGTGAAGAGACAAAGTACAGAATTGGAAAAAATTTTCCAGCTACTCATCAGAGAATTATTATGTAGAATATACAAAGAATGCCAAGCAATTAAGTCACCTAAAATTAAAGATGCAGTGAAGATTTGGGCAAGAGTAATGAACAGAGGGAGAGATACAAATGGTCAACAAATAAATGAAAAAATGTCCAACATTCTTGGCCATCAGAGAAATGCAAATTAAAATAATGCTAAGATTCCATCTTACTCTGGAAAAAATGGGAGTCATTAAGAAATCAAATGCTGGCATGGCTGTGGTGAAAAAGGCACACTACTTCATTGTTGGGGGGCATGCAAGCTAGTACTACCATTATGGAAATCAGTATGAAGATTTCTCAAAAAACTAACATTAAAAATTTCATATAACCCAGCTATCTACCTGCTACATATCTTCCCCAAAGCTTAAGTCATTGTACTACAGCAATACATGCACACCAATGTTCATAGCAGCACAGTTCATAATAGCTAAATAGCTAAATAGCTATTATAATAGCTAAATCCTGGAAGGAGCTTGTATATCTACCAACTGATGACTGGATAAAGCAGATGTGGTATCTGTATATAGTGGAATGCTATTCTGCTATAAAGAGTGACAGATCTGACACATATGTAGGAAAATGGGTGCACCTGGAAGATATAATGTTGAGTAAAATAAATCAGACACACAAGCTTAAATACCATGTGGTATCTCTCATTTGAGTGAGGCAAAGTACAAGCAACAAAATGATAAAAGATGGGTAAAAAGGGACAAGAGGACAGATCTCTTGCAGTAGGGACGTGGTCCAGTGAAACAGGGAGAGGGGTGAGGAGGAGGGGAAGGGGAAACAAGAAGAAGATGTGCTGTCTACAGAAATCTGATAGCCCCAATTCATGTAAACATTACATGCCGTAATATGAGCTAAAACAAATAATATCAACAGAAATAAAAAAAATGGGGTAGGGGAACTGGAGGAGGATGGAGGGAGAGGGAGGGAAGGGAATTAATAAAAAAGAAAGAAATATGCTATAATATGAGCATGTAACTACTCCCCAAGACAAGGGTAAACTACATGAAGTGCAAACCGGTACATGTAAAATTTTTAAAAAATAAATAAATGTATTATGCATTGAAAAGCAATCAGTCAACCAATCAGGCAATTGATTGATCAATCGCTGCCATTCTTTCCTGGAGCAACTTTGAGTACTAGAAGGATAGTAGAGAAAAGGTAGTGTAACACAGGGAAGGGTTCACTAGCAGAGCAGGAAATCTTGTTTTCCTCTCTGCAATTGAGAGAATTTAGAAAGGGCTTTGCTTTCTGAAGGAACAGACACAATGTGACTTGGTCTCAACCAAGCAAAGAGTAGGAGTCTCAGCTAAGTGGTGAGGGAGAAATTGCCTTGGTCTGCTGTTTTTTTATGCTGCACATAAGGTCTGTCTTTGGGGTATAAAGATGGGGGATAATAACTAAATTGGCTGGCCTCTTAGAATAGAGAACCTCTCCCTATATGATTTCATTTCTCATACCTTTCATTTTTCCTCTCCAGTCAAATCTTTTGCACCTGAAAGCAATAGGAATACTTTAATCAATCTGTATAAAACTCAGTGCAGTGATAAAGTTAGAATGAGTTTATTGTCCAGTCTCCACATTTTCCTTTCCGGCACCTGACTGAAACATTTGCTTTTAGATGCACCTATATATTAAACAAGGAGCTTGTCAGCTAGGGTGCTTCTTGTATGCTTAGCAGTACCAAGTAGGTACCCAGCGATCACATCTCAACTTTTATTTGTGGTAAAAGCACATACCACAAGAATTACTATCTTAACTATTTTAAATGTATAGTTCAGCAGTGTTAAGTACATTTACGTGTTTGTGGTAAGGTAAAATAGCACATCTGCTGAGGAGAGCATTATGGTGGTATCTCAATGAAGTTAAACCTGGAATCACCGTATGACTGAGCACTCGGTCCATGGGCAGTGGAGGTCATCTTTGCAAGGGCAAACATTAACCTCGCAATAAACCATCCAAGCAGTTCCAGCAGACACTGCTCACAGAGGTCAGCACCCTGGTGCCTTCCTGCTTCAAAGCACTTGAACAAAAAGTAGATTTAAAGTGTGAGGCTTTGAGCTCTTTAGATATAAAGCAAAAAATGAAACATGGTATCAGATTTAAACTGTGAATTCTATCAAAGGAATTCAAGTGGAGTTACGTTTTATTAGTATAGAACACGAGAAGAGTCTGGAAATACACCCTCTATTGACACGGTGAAAGAGAACTGCTTCCTCATCTTTCTGTTGAAGTACTCCGAAGAGTTAACCTTGAGCTTGTAAAGGCCTGTGTGAATTTTCATGAGGCGTCCCAAACAGTTATCAGACGTATGTTGTTCTAATGCCTTTTAGTAATTGCAATATTCTACAGCCTTGAAGCAGAAATACATGTATACTAGAAACAACTGAACTTGGCAACAACTAACTCCACTTATGATCCATTAGGTTAAAAACCAAGATGCTCATTAGCAAAGTTTTGCACTGGTTTGGATTTTACCATTGGGAATTTCCCTTTGATTTGGGATGTTCAATTTCATCTCAAGAAAATGCTTTAGCTAACTTGCCATCACAAATACAGAGAAGTAATACTTTTTTCTGTGATTATATTTAAGTCTTACCCCTCTTAATGCTTTATAACTTGTTTGAAATTATAATTACCAGGGAGCATAATGCCTTGGGTAATGAGAAAAAGAAGCAATTATTACAGGTTGGGAATTATATTCACACAATGTTTAAAATACCCACTTGGAGAACTTTTAAGAAGATAAATCCTTCCATCTCTTCCCACTTACAGTGAGGCCACCCACTCACCTCCACGACCAGAAAACTACACCCGTCACAGCAAAGCTGTCTCCTCTCACGTAGCTTCACTCCCTGGGGCCGCATCCTGCCCACTGTCAGTTTTCCTGATATGTACCACCTAGTCGCATTACTTCTCCAAAGCAATTAGTGCATTGGTTTTTGTCTCACTTTAAAATTCTTTTCTAATAGAAAACATCAGGATGGCATGAAAGGTTTGTTTGATATTTAGAATTTGGGTCTGAATCCGTATTAGTCACTTTCCATTTCTGGGACACTATCCTGGACACATGCAGTTTAAAGGAGGAGTAGTTTATTTGACTCATAATTTCTACTGGGTTCAGTCCAAGATCAGCTGACTTCAAGACAGAAATGAAGGTGAAAGGGCAGGGAAGAGGAAAGCTGCTCATCCCGTGGGTGGAAGCAGGAAGGAAAGAGAAACCGGGGACAGAATATTCCCTTCCAGGCCGCACGCCCAGGGACATACCTCGGTCAGGCTCCACGCACGGTGGGCACATCTGGCAAGAGAGCTTGTCCACAGATGCATGCTGTGGCAAGCATAGTGTCCCCAAGGCCCCATCGCCCTTCAAATATATGAGACTTTTGGGGACACTTTAGATCTACACCATGGCCAAATCTGTAAGTCTTCTTCTTTGCATTACAGTAATGTACGTTCCTTTGAAATTTCAGCATCTGCTACTTAATACCAAGTCAGGCCAAAGCAATTCTCTTCTTCCTGCATATGATAGTTATACTCTCATTAAGCCAGATTTTTTAAATGCCTCCTAGTTGTATGTTCCTGTAAATTGTACTTATATCCTTTGCCCGTATATGAGTGAGTCTTTATTATGTTAAATGAATCAACTGAGATTCCCTAATAAAGTTAAATTACAACAAGCAGTCTACTGCTTTGGATACATGAAAAACACTTTTTATACCTAGATAGACTGATTTTTAATATTTAATCAAAATTTCCAACAGTTTATTCTGAAAAGTTCTTACAAGAGGATTGTATAAACCTCTCTTATCTGTATTTTATTAAACTCAGTGTTATTATATGTCTGCTTGGTTCTTATTAAATGCTATTCTAATTGTTATTAATAATCACAAGTCATTTAAATAATGTTAGCAAGGCTTTCTTGACCATCTACCTGCAAAAGTATTTTGGAAATGTGTACTGTTGGTGATCAGTGTGCAGATGCTGTTTCTTTGAAGGGGTTTTGATGTGTTGGTGGGAAGGCTATGGAAGAGAGATAAATTCTCCTTCCTTCTTGTTTCAGAAATAGTTGTGCATGTCATTTTTGCCTGAGGTGGAAAAATAAAAGAGGAAAAATTCTTTTTTTTTTATTATTTTTTATTTATTTATTTTTATTTTTATTTTTTGCGGTACTGGGGATCGAACTCAGGACCCTGCGCTTGCTAGGCAAGCACTTATTCCACTGAGCTATATCCCCAGCCCAAGAGGAAAAATTCTTTACAGAAAATAATATGTTACAATTCATTTCATGCTCCTATTACAAAACAAGAAGCAATTTAACTAAACAAAATCTCATACTGAAGTAGCTTATGACTGTGCTTTTTATTTCTCTTTATATTGACAGAAAGCTATTTTGGAAACATTGAGAATCTGAATAGTGTTTTTGTCAGAATTAACAAATTATTGTTCAAATGTTTAAAATGTCATTTTTATTACATTTATAGATGCCTCGAACAGGTAGGAGATTTAGAAAATGAACAGAGAAACAAACACAAAGAATATTACACAGACCATTTATTTTCTAATAGTTGTATCTGAGAAATGAAATTTGACTGTTGACTGTGGGTGGTGAGAGTTGCCATAGCAACCTATTCCTTAGGCAAAGCCAGAGGGTGATCATGGTGACGAGGGTAAAAGTCACAAAACAGACCTGTCAAGATATATTTTGGGGCGATATGAAAACATATATATTTTCCCTTAGGTTATGTAAGGGAGAGCTGGCATGGGAGAGTCCCAGGGTTTTAGGTGAAATGTGCACAATGGTGCTTTGCTTTAAGCATTTGACCACAGTAGATTCTAGCTATCTGTTTTAGCTCACACAGCAACAGGCCTCCATGAGTCAGCTGCAGCAATGCCAGCCACAAGAAGGAAGAACTAAGGATATTTTATTGTGTGAAATATAACAACAGGCATCCACACCTATTTCTCTGGGTGCCCTTTTGAGTATTTTGCACCGTCTTGGCATTGGGCTTCACAAGAACTCTGTGAAGTAAGTGATACTATTGTCTCCACGTTACAGGTGAGGAAACCAAAACAGAGGGGAATTCGTTCATCATCTTAAGGTCCCGCAGCTTATAAGTGACAAACAGAAGTTCAACCTGGACAATTATATTATTGCCACTCAGTGTGACGAAACAGCACGATGTGAAGGAGGGAAATCCAACTGTTTGTGTGAGAAGGTTCTACTTCTGTTTCCTCAGAAATGAATGTTTGTGTTAAATGGATCCTGGTAGCAAAAATACCTGAGTAGGATGAACAACAGGTTCCTTCTTCCTATTGGGAATTTTTAAAAGAAAAATTGCATGCAGGAGAGCAAGATGGGGACTATTAATTTGAAGCTTGTCAATAGAATCTGCTCTCCCAGTGTGGGGTAGAACATGTATGTGAGGAGATTCAAGGCCCCGAGTTCATCATGTTATTGTCTAGGTGGCCAAAGCAAGCCATTTAACCCCTTTGTGCTTTGGTTTCTTTATCTGTCCCAAATAAGAAGTAATAGCTGGCTGTTTTTTGTTGCAGAGGTGTGTGAAAACCAAATGATGCAATGAATGTGAAAATGGTTCAGAAACTCAACAGGACAAAATAAACATAAAGGGAGGATTATTAGAGTTAATGACCAAAAGCATTACTTTCAGCTTTTTCAGGCCTTGATAATGAGTGTGTATGTGTTTGCTTATCTAGGGAAGATGTGAGACTGGAGTTTGACTTTACAAGGCAAACAATTCTGGCTGGAAGATTATTCAGACAGAGTATAAAGAAGGAAATCTGTTTAAAATGGATTTGTAGGACCATAATGAGAGCTAACATGTAGTGACAGCTTACCACGTGGCAGGTACTGTCATAAGCACTTTTGCTTGCTTTCGCTCATTTATTCTATACAAGAGCTCTATATGCTAGGAATCATTTCTGTTTTATTTTCCCAGCTTTTATAGATGAGGACTGGGAGAAGGTAGATATAAAATAAACTTTCTCAAGGTCATGGTGCAAGTAAATTACAAATCTAGGTCTGACGCCTGGCACTGCACTGCAGAGTCAATACTTTTAACTACTAAACCGTATTGCCTCTATATCACAGAACTATTACACAGCAAGTGTAGATGTAATGCAATAATATATACATGGGAGATGTTTTTAAATATTTGCTTCTTTTCAGTAAAAAGGGAAGAAATTCTTTCAAACTGAGTGGCACACATGTTTAAGTGCATAAAGAACTGGAAGGCATTAGCTCTTGATCAAATGTCTAAATTCTTTAATATCAGTCATTTCACAGATAAACAGTTTTATGAAAGTGATAATGAAAAAGCAGTAAACTTGCAGCCAACATGCTCAGGTTATGCAATCACCCGTCCCAGTGCATAGACAGCTGCTCTGGTTGCCATTGCTTCTGAGAATAAGAAAACGCTTGTATCATTATGTCTATTTTCAGAGATCCTTTGATCTAGTGGTGGAGACAGAATCTGTATTTGGTAGCAGAATGTAGAAAACAAGAAGTTCAAATAAAAGTTAAAGGACTTCAGAGGGATGTAAGTACTTCTGGGAGCATTGGGAATAGGACAGGACTTGGCTTTCCCAGCCCTCGTTGTCTATAAGTAATGTTCCTATTTGGTCCATTATATATTTCATTAACTTTACCTATTATTACTATGTGCTACAGGTTACTACCTTTTTGTATTACTTCATGGATTCTACCTGTGTATTACAAATTACTTGTTTCTTTATTGTCAGTATATGTCATGAATATTGCTTATGTGTCTAGTATGATATAGATGTTTGTATCTATTATGGTCTAGATTTAAATGTCCCCTAAAGTCTCATGTCCTCGGAGGTAGGGCTCCCAACAGGTAGCCCCATTTGGTCATAGGGGTGCTGTACTCGTTAGTGGATTAAGTCACTTGTGAGATCATAGTTGAATATAGTGCTACGGCATGGGGCCTGGTAGGCAGGGCTGGGTCAATGGGGATGTAAGCTAGAATGGTGTGTTCTTGTCCTTGAGTCATCTCTTCTCCATCTCTGCTTCCTGGATGCCATGAGATCAGTAGTTTTCCTCCTCCACCAGGCCTCCTCTGCCAGGCCTCCACCAAGGCTCAGAGTCAACCAAGAATATACTGAATCCTCTGAAACCATAAGCAAGTCAAAACTCTCTCCCTTTAAGTTGCAAATGTTGGGTATTTTGTCCCAGTGAGGAGAAAGTGACTAATATAGTGTGCCTTCTTAATTCATATATTGAAACCCAATCAGAGATAATTAGGCCATGAGAACTCTAACTTTATTAAAAAGACCTTGACAGTTCTACACTGTGTGGACACAGTGAGAAAGAGCCACATTTTAATGAGGAAATAGTCCTTTACCAGATGCTGAATCTGCTAACACCATGATCAGGAGCTTCTGAACCTTTTGAACTGTGAGAAGTAAAATTCTGTTGTTTATAAGCCATCTGGTTTATGGTATTTTGTCATAGCAACATGAATAGGTGAAGGTAATGCTGCAAGCTACTAACTTTAATCATTGTCTGTACTTAGCACTTCTTATACATTTCATCTAGTTACTTTGTTAAGGTAAAATTGAATATTCTCAAATAATATAGCAAATTAATTTTTGAAGATAATGATATAACACGACTTGTCTTCAGGACCCATGTAAAGCTCATCTGGAAACAGCAAAATATAAAGACTGATGCAAGGGAGCTAAGGATAAAAGCTATGGGAATGCCCATATTAGCAATAAAGAATATGATCTGGATAATAAAAATTCAGAGAGGTAGAAAAACCAAGGTTTTTTTCAAATATGTGAAAATGAAGAGAACAGTTGTAAATTGAGATGTAGAAAAATATGAAATGAAACAAACCAAAATATTCCAACCAAAGTGCTAGTAAAGGATAGACATTTTCTAGAAGATAAAAATCTCTGCAGATCTGACCATAGCTTGAGTCTACAGAACAATACCAAAAGCAAAAAGCAGTGCACGTGAGATATATAAACTTGGGATGATCTGTAACATGGAGGGTACATGCACAGGTGTTAACATCCATTGCATCAGTATTTAATTTTGTTCAGCTTAACCAGTAGATATAAATACTCAGTCCCTCAACTGTAAAGTAGGAAGATAATAGTAGGTAAGAACCTATTAAGTCACAGCTATTATTTTTTGATTACCATTTTGATGAATATTAGTGAAAAATATTAAGTAGGTAGGAGGATTCATCAGAACAAAAGGGCTCCTCCATGGGGTAAAATAAAGATGTTCAGAGAGTGTGAATGAGGAGGATCTAAGCTGAATATGGGGAAATGACATAGGTAGGGGGTTGACATGCTGACTACACAAGCTTCGATGTTAGGATGGGTTCATCCTTGTTATTTCCCACTTCTTATACGCATTGTTCATCTATAGGCCTGGGAAAAGATGACTAAACTAAATACCTCTATTCCTGCAGTGTCTGTGCTTTTGTGCAGTTTCAGTGACTGCTTTCTGTGTGATCTAGACTCATGACTAATCTGCTCTTCAACAATTAAAAAGGTAGTAAGGGGGGGCCAAAATCATTTGGGCATTATTTTATTATTTGGAGGTTCAGCAAGGAGTCTTTTTGGGATATTATAAAATTTCTTATTAAAGAGAAAAAAATTTAAATATAAATAAATTCATAAAATCTTCCTGCTAATTAGGATTTAAATAAAATCCAATTTTAAAATATTATGCACAATACTGGAGACAAGATAAAATTGGGTACCGAGTTATAATTAGATGAGATCAAGGTGTTCTGGTGTTCTGCTGCACAGTAGGGTGATTACAGGCAATGATAATACACTATGTAGTGTATTTCAAAAAGCTAGATGAAAGGACTTTGACTGTTTTTGCCAAAACATGAAAACGCTTGATTAAATAGATATGTTTAACCTGATTTAAACATTAATATGTTTTTTAAAAATCATATGTCACTCATGGATGCTCAAAGTCATAGATCCATTGATTCTTTTGGAAGCTTGGAATGAAATTTAACCTCGGGAAAAATTTGTTTTCATTTTTCCCACCAGGCTTCTGCACACCTATCACAGTCAGCCTTGCTGGGTTGGTCCTGTGGTGATCATGGGTAACAACAGGCTATCATGGCAGATGCAGCGTGGTGTGAATTGAAGGAGCCTCGTCCTATTGAAGAGAATACAAATATAATCTTAGGGCAGAGTGATGGAAACACAGTTGAATCAGGGTAAGAAATTAGCATAAAGTTACCAGACCCATAGTATAGGCCAAGGGACCTACTGACATAAAAGAATGCTGCGTCAAGAACATCTTATTTTCTGGGAGAAAAATAGCAAAGACAGCATATATCAACCAAGAAGAAACTCTAAATGCAATTTAGGTGGTTGGGAACTTGAGTTTTTTCTAGAAGCATCACAGGTAAGATAATTTAAAGATGAACAATTTGCTCCACTGTTTATGAGAAAGAAATGGTAAAAATAAATCTCCACTTTCACCAGTATGCAAATAATTTAATGACAATCTATAAAAGAATAAAGATTTAAACAGTGAAGGATCTTACAATTGGTATTTTCTTTAACTAGTTTCAGGATATTTGAAAGTGTTTGAGAAAGTAAAAGTGCAACTTATGTCATGTCCTGGAACATCTTGTTAAATAAAGCCTATATGTTAAAACTTCTTAAGTTGTATTTATGTTGCTTTTACAAAACTGGAGGTGGTATAACATGCACTTGTGGGGAAAGAAAGTAAACGATCAGTATAAGCAACAGACAATTTTCTTTAACCTAACAATAAGAAATAACATGTTAGAAATAATTCTAATACCATCATTTATACCCAAACCATAATGACAAAGACCTGTCATAAAGAGTTGGTCTTCTGAAAGTAGCTGGATTTGTCAAACTAAGATCTTTCTTGAAGCATAATAGACATGACTTAGCAAAGTAAGATGGGGATGAGAGATGCTATTTGACATTAAAATTGCCCTGAAAAATCTGGATAACATATGGAATCACATCTTTTCTTTTTAAGTCTATTTTCTATTTCATCAAGTTGTATGTGCACATGATTTAAAGACAGAAAGTACAAGCCTAAATCAGTATAGATCCCCCAACCACTGCCCCCATTCATATTCCTCATTACTATACACATTTGTGTTTTGATAATGACCCCTCATTTTTAAATAACATGTCTTTATTTTAACCTCTTGATTTTAAACTTTTAAAGTAGAATAAGGGCTGGTTTTCAGCCACCACCCCAAAACTCCCAAAATGCTCACCACCTCAACACTCCCAAAAGGGTTCTATTTTTTAAAATAAACTGTATTTTAGAATAGTGTTAGATTTACAGAAACATCACAAGGGTAGTACAGGGAGTTTATGAATACTCTGAACCCAGTTTTCCACACTGTTAAATTTCCACCTCCAGTTTTGTAAAAGCAAGATAAATGCAAGTTAAGAAGTTTTAATGTATAGACTTTATTTAACAAAATATTCCAGGACATGACATAATGTTTGCTTTTACTTTCTCAAATACTTTCAACTATCCTGAAAATACTTGCAAACGGTTAAAGAAAATGCTAATGGTAAGATCCCTCTTTGTTTAAGTCTTTATTCATTTATAGACTGTCATTAAATTGTTTGCATCCTTGTGAAGTATACTAGTGACTTAGCCCTTCCTTCTTGGAGAGGCCATGTAGAGCCTTGCAACCTGCTCCAGTGTAGCCTGGAGTTCCACAGTCTTAGGAATCACATTCACACGTGTCTCTTCCTTGTGCTGTGTACTTGCTACTGGTACCCTCGCCCTATCACTTCAGCTCATATAGTCCAGGGAAACTTTGCATATCTGAAAATGACTTTATTCTACTCTTGGATTTCTTTGATCTTGATTCAGTTAATATTTGTTGGGTATGGAATCTGAGGAACAAAATCATTTTCCCTTAGTATTGTGAAGCATTACTCCATTATTTTCTGCATTTCGGTGTTGTTCTTACTCCATCCACCCATTCTATTCCACAGCTAAGACATTCTTCTTAATCTTTCTCACGAAACCTAGTTATTTTTCCTTGACCCTTTTAGAATTCTCTTTGTCTCTACTTTTATTTTCCAACAGTTACTGACACTTTTAATTTTTTTAAATTTTTAATGTCTAAGGCCTCTGCTCTCCTTTCTAGATGTTATAGGAATTGTCCCTGCTCTGTTTTAGATTTAAGAGCAATGAACTATGAAGTAAATAGTTTATTAAGAGGTCTCGTGTAAGCATGTAGATTGACTGAGGGCACTTCTACGGGGTGGTCTCTTAAATACAGTGTCTATATTTATTTTTTCCCTTTGGCTTGTTAGACTATTTAGAGTTCAGAAAACAGAGCTTCTGATCTCACATTTATTTATTTATTTATTTATTTATTTATTTTTGTGGTACTGGGGATCGAACTCAGGACCCTGTGCTTGCTAGGCAAGCGCTTATTCCACTGAGCTATATCCCCAGCCCCCAGAGCTTCTGATCTCCTACCTAAAGGCCAAAGTCTGGCTTCTGAGCCCTGTTTTATGGTACGGTCCTTCAGTTCAGAGACTGTGTTTTACAATCTGCAGAGATTAAATCTCCTGGGGTGATGGAGCTGTTGTTTCAAAGCATAGGAAGTTGGAGAGGATCTAAGAATCTAACTCTTTTTTAAAAAAATGACCTTCAGCATAATTTAATTTTCAGTCCCATCTCAATCCTTCCCTTTTACTTCTTCAGAGGTTAGTGGTAAGATTATTTTGGATCCTTTAAGCGTTTTCCCTGCCAATTTAGGATTTAGCATTCTAGTCCATCTGCTTTCCAGTTTCTAAAAAATTATTATTATTATATATTTTTCTATTATCTTAATCTTTGCTATGATATCTAAAAGTCCATTTATTTCCATATTTCTGGGGCTAGGCAAGAAGTGACAATTAATACAAATGTTCAACCCATTGTCTTCATAGTGCAATCGTGTTGCTAACCCATTTAGTTCAAATGTATTAGCCAGGGGAAAACATTATACACATCTACAACCATTTCCTCTCATTTGATGGGACATTAGGGCAGGAATTAGAATAAATGTGTAAGATTTATTTATTTATTTAATTTTTTTTTGCGGTACTGGGGATCGAACTCAGGACCCTGCGCTTGCTAGGCAAGCGCTTATTCTACTGAGCTACATCCCCAGCCCTTAAATGTGTAAGATTTAATGAGCTTACATTTGGATAAGACCTATAACTGGACAATTCTAAATCGAAAAACCTTCCCTAATTGTTTAAATTCCAACTTTTTTGGTGTTATGAGTCACTAAATCAAAGGGAGGAAAACAGTTATATTCATGCCCCCAAACAACCCTAAGTGTGTGCTGAAAATGTTTTTCCTTAAGGAGAAAAGGTTAAGACTTAAGGAAGCTTATCTCTGTAGACGCAAATCAAACTATTCACACAGCGACTGAGTAAACACATGGGTTGATAATGATAACAAAGAGTCTGATATGAAATGAAGGGAAATACATATATTAGAACAGGGTAAGTTGGGAAAGAAATGGAGCTTTCCTTAAAAAGAAACATTTAGTGTATGGCTATGAGTGAGCTCTTTTGTTGAACGAAGCCTTTGCTGAAGTGAACTGCATAACTGCAACTCTTGCTAGACCAATTGTTTCTTACATAATCATCCAATCACTCTAGGCTATTCCCTTGGACTGTCATATAGCTTTTAAAATGAATTATACTTAGCATCATTAGAGTATATAACCATTTATGACACAACCTTCAGATTAACACTAGTGTCAAAGTAGGCATGGTCTGCATTGCTCCTTTTGATTCCTTAAATCAAAATGATGTATAACCATGAGATGTAAGAAAGTAGCTTTCAGTTTTGGAATTAGAGAGTTTTCTTTGCGGGGTCTTTTGTGGCTATTTTCTTAGAAAAAAATAGGAGCATGCTTTATCTTAACGTTTTTATGCCGTGCCTTCTCATGTCTCCCTGGGAAAATTAGACTTACAGGTAAAAACTGAATCAGCAGGTTTTTAGAAGAAAAAGTTTACGGGCGTCCCCAAAGTGCCCATATCTTTTAATTTTCTATTTCAAAAAAATTATTGCTAGCTTCAGATAAGAACCATTCTGAGTGACTCCTGCAAAAGAGATTTCACTCTTTGCTACAGGACTGTAAGTTCAGAAAACTCCCAAATGACATTGTGCTTCACTTCATAACTTTTGAAGTTATGCCCTTTGACATTCTTCTACAGGCAACAACAACAACAAAAAAAGAGGTAGAGCTAAAGGAGAGTCAGAAACCACAATGCTCTGGCAGATGACATTGATGCTAGACATTCTGAACCCATCATCTTGAGTTTTACTCTAGGTCTCCTGCAGCAAATGGCCATTGAACTACGTTGGTAAATCAAACATTTATTGTCAGTTTTTTAATGTCAGGGAAGAGAACTCTTAAATTGCCACAGAGATTGGAAATGGGATGAGGACCCAAGATTCAAAGCCCATAGCTACCAAATTTTGGAATGCTTCCTATTAAAGAACATCCAACATTCATATGATTTCAGCTCCACCCACTGAATTGTCCTAGTCATTGAATCTTCCTTTGAAAGCCTCAGACATTGTGGAAGAGAAACAAGTGTGCCCATGAACGGCTGAACATGCTGACTTAAGCTTCCAGATGTGGGTGACCTGCTGCACAGTGGTAGCAACTGGAACAATTCCCTTATTAGTTTCCTCTCTAGTGGGTTGTTCACTGTGTTCCAACAAATGAGGCTAAAGCTGCATTACATATTTTTACCTAGCCAAGGCAGTCATACAGCATCACTTCTACTGCATTCTGTTGGACACTTGTGAGTCAAAACCCTAGCCATTTCCAAAAGGATAAAATACAAACCTCACTAGTGAAGAGATGAGAGGTGCAAGATGTATTGATCGATTTTTGAAAGATAAAATCTGACATACGACTCATTAACTAGATCATCATAGATCCAACTGTTACAATATGAGAAAAGTTTTGAAAATTTGGAAGAGCACTGACTAACAAGGATTGCCCATGCTGCAAATGTAAGTAAGAGAACATGGAAATCAATATAGCAGAATTTTTAAAGCAGAGTAAAGCAGAAAAAGAGAGAAATGTGATGCAGTTCTATACCTCAGAAAATGTGAACAAATAAGATAAATACTTACCTCAATAGTATAAAATGCCAAAAAGAGCAAGGGAATACAACATAAATGTTGAATATTAGTCATCAAAAGCATTGAAATAATATTCAAAAACATTGCCAACACCTAAATAGAAAGCAAGGAAAAGAAATAGATATGCTGAATGAAAAAGTTTTACAGGTGATTTCTATCAAACATTGAAGGAGTAGGTAATTCCTGTTTTAATTTTTCAATATATAAAATTTATTCAAGCATTTTATGAGGCTAGTCTAACTTTGATTTTCAACTACATAAGAATAGTATAAAAAGAAAAAATATAAACCTATTTCACTTATTAACGTGGAAAATTTTAAATGAATTATTAGTCAAGTTTGATAAGATATTAAATCTAACACACTATGAGTATTAGGAGCTAAATTAGAAAGGTGAAAATAATTCAAATCTGAGAAATATATCAATTTTATTTATCAAATATATCTTAATGCAGAAAAAACATTTGATTAAGTTTAATATTTAATCAGGACTAACTGAAAATCACAAAAATAAGAAATTGAAGGAAACTTCATTAGCAAAACTACTAAATAAAAGCCTCTAGCAATTTTACAACTAATAGCAATAAAAGACTAATATAAAAGACCCCTTTCTTTTGTATTTGGAACAAAGACAAGATACCTTCTGTGTGCACAACACATCAACATAGTACAGCATTTTGGGTTGTCCATATTCTGGGTTATAAATTATACCTAATAAACCCCGAAGAAAATAAATGACACAATGTGTTACCTTTGACCATAATAGAATATAAGCTAGAAATCAACAGAAACAGAGCTGGAAAAATCCTAAAATATTTGGAGATTAAACAAAACACTTTGAAATGACACATGGGTCAAAGAGGAAATCTCAAAAAAAGTTAAGAAACACTCTGAACTAAATGAAAATGCAAATGAAGCTTATTAAAATCTATGGAATGCAATGAAGAAGGACAATTATAGCACTGAATGCAGGTATAGGGAAAGAAGAATTGGAAATAAATAGTCTAATTTTCTGTTTTATGAAACTACAAGATGAAAACATTAAATCCAATACAAGAATAGGGCAATAAACAATAAAATTGGAACAAAAATCAATGAAATTAAAACCAGAAGTAGAAAAAAGGTCAATAAAACCTAGAGCTGGTCTTTGAAAAGATCAATAAAATTGAGAAACCTCAAGCCTACCTAAGAAAAGAGATGTGATTGTATTTACCTTTCACATCTAAGCACATGATACACATCAACATGAGTTTACATGTATTTTCAGTTACTAATCAAAACATACAGAATTTCCACACCAAAATTCCAATTCATTTGGCATATTTATTGAAAGGACTATGATTTCATTCGCTGCATTTGATTAGTGCATTGGTCATAAATCAAGAGGTAGAGGTTGTGTATGTTTCTATCTATTTCTAGACTCTATTCTGCTATTGTCTACTCTTGTACCTATATTCTGTTCTTATGACTAAACCTTTATAGTATCTTCATATCTGGAATTATACCTGTCCGATGTTGTTACACCTCTTCAAGATTCCTATAGTGGTGTCAGTGCATTTATATAGTAGTTAATTTCTACAAGGTTGTTTCTTACTTAAATCTTTAGGAAGGATATGATTTTCTATGCGACAAGAAGCAGAATTTGATTCTTTATTCCTCAAATCACTGAGCAAGCATTACTGAGCAGTAGTAGTTTGCATAAGTCTTGTTGAATAAATTAATAAGTAATTGAATGAATCAGAAATTATTTTCCCTCAGCTCCTAGGCAGAAGAAAAATAAACTGCAGTTCCTACTTACCAGGATCAGGGGCTGAGGATATAGCTCAGTATCATAAGCACCTGCCTGGTAACCTTGAGGTCATGAGTTCAATTCTCTGTACAACATATATATATATGAGAAAACCTACTTACCAGGATCCGATTTTTTTAAAAAAACTAACTTATGCCTTCTCTGTTTAGTAAAAAAAAAGTATATTCGAGTCCTTTCTCTATTTTGGAACCACTCACAAGATAAAACAACCCTGGAGTTTTATTTTGGCCTAATGGGAGCTCAAGCTCTAGATAATCTGAGAAGCTTTGTATTTTCTGTTTTATTTGCTGCCTCACATCCCTTCCTGCCATTTCTCCTCCTAAAATATCTTCTGCCCCATTTGGAGAGGAAATATTTTCTTAAGACATCCTTTCTCATGGAACTGTGAATCAAAGTGTTTGATATTCATGGAGTCTACTGAGTGCTAGAGAGCAGGTGCGAGAAGCCTAAATATTGTGGTAGTCAACAGCTAGGGATTATTTCCTTTAATATCAAAAGACAATTTATCATTTCTACTTGGTGAACATGTGGAAGAGGCTGAGAGGAAGATGGGGAGGGACATGGAGGGGTAGGGAGGAGTTCAGGGAGGGAGCCTTGGCCTACTGCCCTAAATTTAATTGCATGGCATCTTGATGATGTGTCTAGCTTGACCAAAAATGAAAGAAAGTTCATTTTGAAATCTAATGGCAGGGGCTGGGGATGTAGCTCAGCAGCATAAGCACTTGCCTGGCTAAGCCTGAGGTCATGAGTTTGATTCCTGATACCAAAAAAAAAGAAAGAAAGAAAGAAATCTAATGGCAAAACAAGTAGCATTGTTCCCATAATCTGAAATGTCAGTGTTGCAGAAAATTTGTAATTCGCCAAGCCTTCAGAGGATAAAATGGAAACGTCACAGGATGTTCAAAAGAGCTGAGAGCATTGGAGTAGCCAAATAGCAAATCTTCTGGAATAATCAGGCATTATAAAATAGCTTGAGAAAACAAGTTCTCAAATTGCTCTGTTGTTCAAAATCCTTAATCAGGTATGGAAATTTGGTTTTATTTTCCTCAGATTTGAAGCTGAATTTTATCTCCAGGAAATAACCTGGAAGGCCATTCTTCTTCATTTCCTGCTTTGAATATATGAAGTTTCAATCAGGCCAATGTAAGTAGAGGAAAAGAAAGAAATGTGAAGTCAAATGAAAGATTAAACTAAAAATAACTTCCTGAAAATGAACAAGAAATATGCTAACATTAGTTAGAAGACACTGAAAAGTCAGGCAAGGTGCAACATCAAAGCAGGATGTTCACTGCTATGTTCTTAAGTATGCAAAGTGTTTCTCAGGCTTTGGATGTGAAAATTGGCAGAAATGAGTATTTTTTCATTAAAACTCTAAGAACAGTGCTTCCTTATAAAAATACTTTGTCATAATATTGCCACCCCCTGGTATGGCTTTCTTTTTTCCATTTGACATAAAGTTTATTTTGGTATACAATAAGCATGCAAATCAGAGTGCTATGCAGTACTAGTATTGAGGAATACTGTAAAGAACCAAAAACATTTGATAAAAAACTAGAAAGTGACTGGGAAAGAGTGGGCAGGAAGGGCTTCTTGGTGAGGTGGCAGTGACCAGTTTGTGCTTCATATGACCAGTGACTCCTTTTGGAATGACTCATGATGTCATACAGCTCTAACTTAGATTAGCTGATATTCTCCAGCTCTGCTAACAGCTCTTGGACTTTGCAGTTCCTTTAGAGTGGTAAACATAATACCTATAATTTCATAAGGGTCTATCAGGTAACTTACTAAAAGGCTTTCTGTTACTGAGACCATATCAAGTGTGTAGCACTGAGAGGTGTACTGAGAGAACATTAGTTTCCATGATAATAATAAATGTAGTCCATAATGATCATCCTCATAATAAAAATCACCATTCAGGTAAAATCTTAAACCTGTAAGTACACAATTTGTACTTGTTTTAGTTATTTCCCTAAGCTACAAAGGTCCACATAAATTTCTATTGTTATTCTTTCTACCAAAGTAAATAGTAGTTGTTTCTTTAGCCTTTATAACACATTAATTATAATGAGACTTGGTAAACCATGGTTCAGGGACATCCTGTCATATTCATGCTGGAAAACGTTAAGGTTGAGTCATTTTAGCACAACCTTATTGCTTTTCATTCAAAATACCTTGATCTATGGGTCCACCCAAATCACCATTTGGATTGCAAATGTTATTAGATAAGATAATGACTTTTCAGCTGCAAAGAACAAACCTCCAGGTGTCATCTACAGGTCAACTCTGCTCTTAGTAAGTTTTCTCTGAAGACTTCAGAGAAGTAATAGGACAAATTCCAGTTTACAAAAGAGAAATATACAAATGCTGTGATACCACTCTTTATCTTTTAGTTCTCATTCTTCTTTATAATAGTTTTACTCAAGGTGAATTTACTTGATTGTTTTCTGAACATGAATATTGATACTTCTTGATTTTTTAGATTTACCTTTCACTATGAATATTTGTAATATTTGTTTTTACCTTTTAATTATGCTATATAAGAATTAAGTATTTCCTTCAAAATTAGGCCTAAATTTGGTTATCCATTATTTGTTATTTTATAAAAGAATCCTTGGATAATGCTAACTTGTCATTAAAATTAAGTTCATTTGTCTTTTTCTAATTAATGTTCTTTTATTGTTTGATTTTAAAGCAATTAATCATGTGCTACAAGTCCAAGTAACATAAAACCCCAATTTCTTTTTACTGTGAGAATTTGGCTTATATGTCAAATGGACAAATAATTCTATAAAGCCTAGTTTCTAACACAACTATTTGGGCAAAGGATAGCTGATTTTGTAAGTGTATCAATATCAATTTAATGGTTACTAGGCTGAGAACATTAATGCATAGTATTTTTTTCAAGAAAATTGGAGCTGAAAATATAGAAATGTCAGGTTACATTTTTATAAGCTGTATGGACCTGTCACTGTGGATAATGTATATATATTGTCTTAATTTTATAGAAACTCTCTTTAAACCCTTATAATTATGTCAGAAACTGTACTTTCTGAAGCTTTACCATAGATAAATAAATGGAATTCTACTCAGAAAAATACGCAGTAGATGAGTTTTCAATAAGAATTTAACTTTTGGATTTATGAAATGAAACTCTGAAAAGACAGACACGAGCATGCTGGGATCACTGCCAGGTCAAGTACAAGTTAAAAGATCAGCTCAAAAGGAGTTCAAGCAACAGCCTGGCATTAAAATAAAGATCATCAAGGAACCACTGAGTAATAGAACCTTGAAAAATCCTCTGTGTAAAAGGCATTTTAAAACCCCACAAACGAATCATCTATCTAATGTTTTAGTTTATCACACAAAACGCCAGCTAAGTGGTCTTCTTCTAGCCTATGACTAAACACATACAACCAGCAACTCACTACCATATTTTCATCTGTTGTACTTACTTTATTTTTAAAATAGTGGTTGATTGATTCATTGATTGATTAAAAGACTGACTGATGGGCTGAACTCAACGACATTACACTGAGTTACATCCCCAGTCCTTTTTATCTTTCTCTTTGAGACGGGGTGTGACTAAACTGATAAATTACCGAAACTGGGCTCAAGAACTTGCCTCAGGCTCCTAGAGTGCTGGAGTTACAGGTGTGAGCCACCACATCTCACTCCATCTGTTGTGTTTCTATCAAAAAATTATTTTAATGAAATCAAACCTGCTGATACTGTACTCACTGTAGCTTTATCCTTAGGGGCTTCAGTAGAACTATTCCTATCAGAGAACATAACAACTGCCAACAATTTGAAGGTACTAGTGAGCTTTGTGGAAGAAACAAAGCTATCAATCTCCCCACTCTCCCTACACTCTGGAGTCTAGAAACCATTCCCTGGACCTTGCTTAGAATGACATAAGCCTTGATGGGTGAATAAACATCACATAATTGACGTGAAGTGAACTCAGGGGGAACTGGAACCTCAAAGTCATTTTTAAAAATACTGCTGCCAGCACCATTTATTAAACAGGCCTTCTTTTTTCCAGTGGGTTTGGTTGACCCCTTTGTCAAATATTAGGTAGCTGAGTGGGTTTTTCATTGTGGTTGCATCTTCCAGTCTGTTCCATTGATCCTCAGGTCTGTTATTTAGCCAGTACCAGGTTGATTTTATTACAGTTGCTTTGTAGTATAATTTCAGGTCAGGGATT